>WNWK01008299.1:0-46176 GCA_009830355.1 Cherax destructor | reverse complement strand
ATACGTCCTGTCCATGCAGTGTGTTGTTGGGGTCTCCGTGTTTAGCGTGTCTGCTGCTTTGTCTACCCTCTCATGTGTTGTTTCTGTGCTCTCATTCGTTGTTCCTGTGGTGCTCTTCTTGACCCTGGCTGCTTCTTCTATATCCCTCTCGTGTGTTGTTATCTTGCTTGTCTTGCTTCGGGCCCCATGTGTGTACTCACCTAATTGTATTCACCTAATTGTACTCACCTAATTGTGGTTGCAGGGGTCGAGACTCAGCTCCTGGCCCCGCCTCTTCTCTGTCTGCTACTGGGTCTCTGCTCTCCCTGCTCCATGAGCTTTATCATGCCTCGTCTTAAAACTGTGTATGGTTCCTGCCTCCACTATATCTTTCTCTAGACTATTCCACTTCCTGACTACTCTGTGGCTGAATAAATGCTTCCTAACATCCCTTTGACTCATCTGAGTCTTCAGCTTCCAGTTGTGTCCCCTTGTTTCTGTGTTCCCTCTCTGGAACATCCTGTCACTGTCTACCTTGTCGATTCCCCGCAGTATTTTGTATGTCGTTATCATGTCTCCTCTGACCCTTCTTTCCTCCAGTGTTGTTAGTCCTATTTCCCTCAACCTTTCTTCATAGGACAGACCCCTGAGTTGTGGAACTAACCTAGTCGCAAACCTTTGCACTTTCTCTAGTTTCTTTACGTGCTTGACCAGGTGTGGGTTCCAGACTGGTGCTGCATATTCTAGTATGGGCCTGACGTACACGGTGCCTGTGCATACAAGAGTTCTCCTCCTTTCTCCTCATGTATAAACGTAAGTAAATTTACTTACTTACATGATTCATTACTTTGTAACTTGTGAATTCATTACCTTTGTACAACTTGTGAATTCATTACCTTTGTACCTTGTTCAGCTATCAAAACTTTGGGGCCCAGTCTCTGGACCCATTATATACCTCTGTAATCTGTAAATATCTTTGTAACTTGTCATGATTGTGACCAGATCTACCTGAGTTCATTACCTTTGTAACTTGCTCAGCTATCAAACTTTGAGGTCTAGTCCCTGGAACCATTATGTACCTCTGTAATCTTTTGACTACCGCCCACAAGATGGGTATGGGGTGCATAATAAAGATGTTAAACTAACGTGCAGCCAGCAGTAACAGCCTGGTTCATCAGGCCCTGATGCACCGTGAGGCCTGGTTATGGACCGGGCCGTGGAGGCGTTGACCCTCGAAACCCCCTCCAGGTAAGTAAGTAACTAAGTTTATTCAAGTATACACAAATATAGTTACATAGATATATAACAGCGTGTGTAAAGAACCTAGGATAACCCAAAACAAGTCAGAGTGACTTATTTCCATTGGGGTATACAATATCAGATTTAATAGCTCATGTGTGTGTGTGAATTTTCATCTGAGCTGCCTCCTGGCATTATCTCTGCTAAACCATAATGTGCCACATTCCTTCATTTTAGATGTCTAGAGTTGAAATCAACCAGCAACAAGATATTTGGGGCTGGGGCTGGAAGATTTTCCAGACAGTAGTCTATTTTCAAAAGCTGTTCCTTGAATTGTTGGGAAGTTGTATTAGGTGGCGAAAACTTCAATCACATCATTTGTGGTGTTTAGTAATTCCCAGCAAATGAGCGACTCTGTATAAAATGGGTACCTGGGTGTTAGTGGACTGGTGTGGGTCGCAGCCTGCGACAAAACTGACCTAATTTACCCGAAATGCTGTGCATAACGCCACAGGATGGGTATGGGGTGCATAATAAAGATATCAAACTAAAAAAAAAACTAACTTTCTATATCGTAGTATGTCATTGATGTCAGCTAGGCCTGTATACCTTGTACGTGTACTTGTTGAAATAAAGATATTATTATTAGTTTGTTGGAACACTTGAGGTCGGGTTGACACTCTCCTCGGGCTTTGTCAACCCTTGAACCCAACACTAACACTAGACAGCCCAAGTACAATGCCTCTAGTTTAGTCAGTTATCTCCTGTTATAAGAAGAGTTTTATAATGTATCGCGGAGCAATGGAAGTGTGAGGTAAATGCGAATGTAACCATATTAGTTTTAGTTATTAAAAGTTTGTGCTTCATAACCCTTGTGGTTTAGCGCTTCTTTTGATTATATTAATAATATTAAAAGTTTGTAATGAATCTGGAAATTTTTCAAACATCTTGTGTTACATGTGACTTGTGGAGTGTTTGTTGCTGAGGTGCTCTTGATCCAGGAGTACGGTTTAGCGCTTCTATTTGATTATAATAATAATAATCTTGATCCAGGAATATGGAACTGCCTTACCCACAAAGTATGTTGCTGAGGTGCTTTTTGATCCAGTACTAGAGTACTGTCACCAATTATAGCAACACTATTCAATAAATCCATTGAAGCCTCTACCTTTCCATCAATTCTCAAAATAGCTAGGGTCACCCCGATCCACAAAGGAGGTGATCAAACAGACCTGAATAATTATAGACCAATTTCTAATTTACCATTGCTTTCTAAAATCTTCGAAAAATTAATTCATAGACAAATCTATTCCTACCTCGTCTCACACAATGTACTCAACCCCTGTCAGTTTGGATTCAGGACAAACAAGAGCACAAACGATGCTATTATGCACATGTTGGAGTTAATATATACAGCACTTGAGAAAAAAGAAGTCCCACTGGGAATCTTCATTGATCTACGCAAAGCTTTTGATACAGTCGACCATGATTTACTGCTCACAAAATTAGCACACTATGGTATAAGGGGCACCCACTCAACTACCTAAAGTCATACCTCACCAACAGAAGCCAATACGTGTACACAAATGGAGCGAACTCTTCCACACAACACATTACAGTCGGAGTCCTCAAGGAAGTGTCCTGGGGCCACTCCTATTCCTCATTTACATAAATGACCTACCAAATGCATCACAACTACTCAAACCCATTTTATTTGCAGATGACACAACATATGTCTTCTCTCACCCAAATCCAGTTATACTGGCCAACACTGTTAATGCCGAATTACAGAAAATATCAACATGGATGACGACTAACAAGCTTACTCTCAATACTGACAAGACCTACTTCATACAGTTTGGAAGCAAAGCCACAAATGTTCCACTTAACATAACACTCAATGGTACACCCATCACAAGACTCACAGAGGGAAAATTCCTAGGAATCCACCTTGACAGTAGCCTTAAATTCCAAACACATATACAACAAATTTCCAAAAAATCTCGAAGACAGTAGGCATATTATCAAAGATACGCTATTATGTACCTCAATCAGCTCTCCTTGCACTATATCATTCACTTATCTACCCGTATCTCACCTATGGAATCTGTGCATGGGGATCAACAACATTAAATCACCTTAGACCACTCATAACACAACAAAAGGCCGCAGTCAGAATGATAACAAATTCCCACTCTAGACAGCATACTCCACCAATATTCAAAGTCTCAAACTACTCACCGTAAAGAACATTCATACTTACTCTTGTGCCTACTACATATATAAAACTTTACACTCTAATATAAACCCTCTGCTCAAAACTCTCCTCACCAACTTTAATAGGACCCATGACCACAACACAAGACACATCACTTTTTGATATACCCCGTGTTCATATCAACCTATGTAAAAATTCTATGCACATAAAGGGCCCCAGAATCTGGAATTCATTACCAGTAAATACTAAGATAATCTTGTCTGAAAATCAATTTAAGACTCAACTCAAAAACCACCTACTCACCCAAAACTAAATGATCATACTATAAACTACTTTGACAAATGCTCATTGTTACTTTCCTATACGATAATCTCAATTTTTAATAATATGTTACTATTATGTTACCCCCTACTCATATTATAAGTTAATGTCAAAAATGCTCAATGTTATTTTCCTTAAGATAATCTCAATTCCATATTATCATTCAAGAATCTTAACACCTGTAACAATCTAATATCTAATATCATTATATAATAATTTAAACAGTAAAATTTCATCATATTGTAATTTTGAGAATAATTTTTAACTAGAATAAACTCAATAAATTTCTCTAATATTAAGTACATAGTTTTTAAGGACTAGAATAAGCTGCCCCTAATGCCATGGCATGTCAGTGGCTCTCCTTGCACTCAATTTACATTGTGACTACCGATACCTATGTAATCTGCAATGAAATAACATTTGTGAAAGAATATCAGACCCACCAGTTGATGTGTATTGGACGCGTGGAATGATTTGTTTACTCTTGAACATCGGCAAAAAATCGAATATTTCCGCTACTTTGAGCTCACTTTCAAGGTACGTACTTTTATTCTGCAAACCATTCAAAATGATCTCAATTTCTGTAATATATCTTCCATTCTATCAAATGGGACCAAGAAAACGAGAATACGACCATAAATACCACACCATGTCTTCTTAAATAAAAAACACGGTTAGTTTTTTTTCTCATTATGCACTGCATGCTGCAGGATTTTTTTTATACTGTGCACACTGACCACTCAGACCCATTCTCTCATTTGTAGGCCTACCAGCTTTATCCCGCAGGACTGGAAGCCGCTAGAATTTTGGTGTAATATTACAGCACCAACACTGGCTTGCAAGCCGTAATATTACGGCACCAACAGTGAAAGGGTTAAACCTATACAGTGGACCCCCGAGTTTCGTAAACCCCGGAAATCGTACATTTATGTAAGTATAATATTGTAAGTGCTTGTGGAAAAGTATTTTTGGGGGTCTGAAATAGACTAACCTACGTGAATTTTTTCCTTAAGGGAGTAAATTCGTTCGGTAATGGCACTTGAGCAGACTTCAGGAGTGAAGTTTTTACGAAACTCGGGGGTCCACTGTACTTTTCATGTACAATGAGCAGTGATATATATATATATATTTGCTGCCTTTAGAGGTTAACCTATTCATTAACTGTTTCAAAATCCATTTTTAACCCACAAGGAAAAAAAGTAGAGAAAACCACAAGACAAGTTACAGTAGGTGCAGAGAAAGTCAGTTGACAGGTCAAATTAAAATATACAGACTAATCAGGTCAGGTCAACTCGTGTGTTTTAATGATTACAGCATTTAATAATGCACTGGAACAACAGACATCAAGTGAAACAAAACCAGGGCTAAGATTCACATTAGGAATGCTGTGTATGAGGGGCACTTTAACAAAACAGCATCTTTGGAGGCTACAAGAGGGATAGCTTTGGCAGAGGAATATCTTATACGATGGTGATCCTCTCTAATATGATAGAAGAGCACTGTTAGGGTCAGAAAGGCAAGTACTTCCCTTATGTTCTTTGTCAGAGAGAAAGCAGCCAAGTTCACCAATGTATCTGAGAGGGCAAGAAGAGCAGGAAATGAGTAGACACTGGAAAGCAGAGTTGGCAGTAGTAGTAATTAGATTGGATTGCAATCATGTGTATTACTGTGATGAAATGGAAGGTTAATATCTAGAGGATAGGTGGTGATAATATTTTGTACAACAAAAATATAAAGAAGGTAAAGCACAGAAGGTTTAAAAGCTTTTGTACTTTGCCTTTCCAATTATAGGACCTGCAGACCACTTTCGAGCCATGAAAGATAAATGCTCAGATTTGAACATTTGCAATTTTAAATCGGCCACCTTAGTGCCAGAGGTACTGTGACCTGTTTTTCAAATTTGCTTATTTGTGGTTAAATATAACCTAACCTGATCTAAATTAAGTTAACCTAACTTAAAACAAAGAAACACAATTTGAAGAAAAAAGGGAAGTGTTTAAAAATTGATGTTGAGCAAAAGATAAAAAAAAACTGACTAAAAAAAAATGGTAGGCTAAAAAAAAAGTAAAGAAACAGTGTACCCAGCACACCAAACCATAAACTTTCAGCCCTATTCTCAGACAGACCCTAACAGCACAACCCTTCCAACCTACTTTCACTCCCTCAGCCACAACTCAAGCAGCCACTTTTCTACTTCCTCCCTATTTTTCATACCCACAATCTTTACCAGAACCTCACCTCCACATCTCCCTCACCCACTGAGCATGACCTTCCCCACCATCTTCCTCATGATTCCTCCTACACACCCTCATCTTACACCCATATCAATTGTAGTACCAACCTCATTCCAAATTACAGTAGGCCTCCACCTATCGTACTGGTTAAATTCCTTAAAACAGAGCTATACATGAAAATGCAATGTGTGCAGTGAAGATTTTGGGTAAAAACTTGGTTATGTTCCATGATGTCTCTAAAAAAAAAAAAAAAATTTTTTTTAAGATTCTTTATTCATGAAATTAAATTTTTTGACACCTCACACTATAGATGTCACTGCTTGTTGATCTAGAAATGTGTGGAGAGGGTTCATGTTGCCCTAGTAGGCTTGGTTGGATGCACTAAGGTTCAGACATTCAGTTCAGACAAGTGAACAGTGACTAATTAGGCTATCCTAGCTAGTTTTTTTGCTTTTTCCATCTTGCACCGTGTGAGACAGGACTTTTTATGTAATGCACACTCATTGCACAGACCCATTCTCTCATATCTAAGCCAAAATTTGCCACTCACAGCTTATTTGAGTGAGCCGAGCTCATGATGTAGAACTACGTTAGGGACCTCTGGCCGTAATGACGTATTTCTACATGATGGCCACTTAAAGGGTTAAGAATTTTTTTTTTTAAACGAGGACATTGTTAGTTATACTGTATAGGAATTATTGAACTGCAAATTATAAAAAGTAGCATACTTGGTAAGTTGCGCTTCTTTTTCTTCAAAGTACTGTGACAAAACTGCTAATTTACTCAATGCCTCTTGTTTCTCTTGGACAGCTAAATCATGATGAGTCCGCAGTTCTGACACTTCTGAACGTATGGAGGACATTGCATCCTCTAAGTTTTTCTGTGCCATTTCAGCATCTTGAAGCTGTTCTTTCAGATTACTGCGCTCACTTTTTACCCTTTGGAGCTCAGCCTTAACCTGTAGGATAAATTAAAGATTATGTACACATTTTTGGGAGGTAACAAAATAAAATAAAATTAATTAAGAGAGAAAAAGACAGTCTAAATATTCTAAATGTATATAAAATATTCAATTCCATTGTGAACAAATACAGTTATGCATCAACTTTAAAATTCAGCTCCTGGTTGAGTGTGATTTTTGCAGATTTGAATTTACAATCCTTCAAACCTAGCTTTTGAATAGAGGGATGCTCTCTTGAACCCAGGAACTGATAAATTAGACACATGTGCAACACTTGGGTATCTTTAATGATGAAACATTTTGCCACACAGTGGCTTCATCAGTCCATACAAAAGAGAATGGTGAAGAACAGGAGTTTGAGGTAATCAGTCCCTCAGCCTTGAGTCAATGTAATCAGGCCATCAATCTTGAAAAGAATACAGCATTTGTGCAAAGAAGTGGCTTATATACTGTAGGCAGGAGAGGTGCAGTAGTCGTAGGTGGTATCACATTTGACGAATGTAGAAGTAGGTCATGCCCAAGGGTTAGGCAAGTGAAGAATTTCCTGTATTAAAGATCCCAAGATGTTGCTGTGTCAGACAGGAATGTAGATGAATGGTTCAGAGAACTTGTCAATTCTCTGAACTATTCATCTACAACCCAGGAACTGGAAATCTCTCAACTAGAGGCCAGATTTTATAGTTTGTAGATTTTTCTAAACAAACTCTCACAGAAGATGAAGCAACGGCAGCAGCAGCTGTTGCAACAACAATGACAACAACATAAATAAAAGCAATAACAACAGCAATAATAATTTGATTTTTTAATAACTGAATACAGAAGAAGGGGTAATGAGCCTCTTGTTCCCAGCAATTTAGTCACCTTTTACAACACATGGCTTAGAGGGGGAAGAATTTTATACTAGTTCACAATTCCTATGAAAGTGATTTTTAATGGACATCCTGTTGGAGTATGAGCAAGGTAACTGTTATAAAAAGATTTAGGGAAACCAATTAGCCAGACTAGTCCTGGAGGTGGGAAGGGCAGTGCCTGCACTCTGAAGGAGTGGGAATGTCAGCACACTTCTGGAATGATGGGAAATGAGTGAATGTAAAGAGGAGCTTAACAAACCTTTGGCTAGTCTTTTCAACATATCACTACAAACTGGCATGGTGCCAGGCAAGTGGAAAATGGCATTTTTTTTTTTATTAACACATCGGCCACTTCCCACTGTTTTGCCAGAGGCGTGCCTACACTACAGTTATAAAACTGCAATATTAATTAACACCCCTCCTTCTGAGTGCAGACACTGTACTTCCCATCTCCAGGACTCAAGTCCAGCCTGCCGGTTTCCCTGAATCCCTTCATAAATGTTATCTTCATCACACTCCAACAGAACATCGTCCTAAAAACCATTTGTCTCCATTCACTCCTATCAAATACGCTCACGCATGCTTGCTGGAAGTCCAAGCCCCTTGCACACAAAGCCTCCTTTACCCCCTCCCTCCAACTTTTCCTAGGTCGACCACTACCCTGCCTTCCTTCCACTACAGATTTATACACTCTTGAAGTCATTCTATTTTGTTCCATCCTCTCTACATATATACACTCGTTGTATGCAACTCAATAACTGCACAAACATTATTATCATTATATTGTTTACAGAACTTGTTTACACAAACCAACAATGCAAAATTTTTTTTATTACTATTGTTCTATAATATATATACACATATATAATGACTGGACACTTTCCATTAACTTCCCTTAGCACTTGAAGCTGTGTGTGTGGACATCTAAATTTGCTGAGTCAGGGTAAGGCAGCTGTAAAAATGACATATTATACCATTACTCACCACCCTCACTGCTGTCAACCTGTCAACACAAAGGGGACCCATGTCTTCTTCCCCACAACCTCCTTCCTAGCTTCCTTTCTTCCTTCATTCCATTCTTACTTATTTCCTTCCTTCCTTCCTCTCATCTCTTCCTTACTTTCTTCCTTCATTCCTTCCTTCCTTTCTTACTTCTTTTGTTCCTTCCTCTCATCTCTCCTTCCTTTCTTCTTTCCTTCCTTCCTTCCTCTCATCTCTTCTTTCCTTCCTTCCTTTCATCTCTTCTTTCTTTCCTTCCTTCCATCTCATCCTTCCTTCCTTTCTTTCTTTCTTTCTTCCTTCCTTCTGGTATCCTGGGCATTGCTTTTGGTCACAAACTCCTAAAAACCATGAAATTCATCTTCAGACACACTTCCATCTGTGTTAGAGCTATCACTGGGGAAGAGAAGAGTCCCAGATTCGTCGGCGAGTCAGATATTTCTTACCACTAGGCATGCTGAACATGGACTACTGAAATGTCTTTCCCACAATGCACCACTAGCTGCCCGATTTTTTTTTATACTGCGCACACTGACCATTGAGACCCATTCTCTCACATAGAAGTTTCACTTATAATCAACACATTAAAAAACAAAGCAGGTGACCTAAATAACTTACCACCTTTTATATACAAAAAAGCCTCTCAAGTTCTCTCACCAATTATTGCAACACTCTTTAACAAATCCATCGAATCCTCTACCTTCCCGTCAATACTCAAAATAGCGAGAGTCACCCCCATACATAAAGGAGGAGATCGAACAGACCTGAATAACTACAGGCCGATATCTAACTTACCCCTTCTCTCCAAAATCTTTGAAAAATTAATTCATAGACAAATATATTCCTACCTCACCTCCAACAACGTACTCAACCACTGTCAATTTGGATTCAGGCCTAATAAAAATACAAATGATGCCATTATACACATGTTAGAAACAATTTACACCACTCTTGAGAAAAAAGAAATCCCAGTGGGAATCTTCATTGATTTACGTAAAGCTTTTGATACAGTTGACCATGATCTGTTACACCTAAAATTATCACATTATGGTATAAGAGGGCACTCCCTCAACTACCTAAAATCATACCTTAGCAACAGAAACCAATATGTGTACACAAATGGAGCTAGCTCTACCGCGCAAACTATTACAGTAGGTGTCCCACAGGGAAGTGTTCTTGGCCCACTTCTCTTTCTCATTTACATTAACGACCTACCAAATGCATCTCAACTACTCAAACCCATACTATTTGCAGATGACACTACATACGTTATCTCGCACCCAAGCCCAGACATACTAGCCAACACTGTAAATACTGAATTGCAGACAATATCTACCTGGATGATGACCAACAAACTTACTCTCAATATTGATAAAACCTATTTTATCCAGTTTGGGAACAGAGCTACAAACGCACCACTTAACATAATGATAAAATGGGTCCCCTATCACAAAACTCACAGAGGGAAAATTCTTAGGAATCCATCTTGACAGTGGCCTCAAATTTCAGACACATATACAACAAATTTCCAAGAAAGTCTCAAAGACCGTGGGAATACTATCCAAGATACGGTACTATGTTCCACAACCAGCTCTCCTTACCCTATATCACTCACTCATTTACCCCTACCTCACCTATGGAATCTGTGCATGGGGCTCTACATCAATAACTCATCTCAGACCACTAATAACACAACAAAAGGCAGCAGTTAGAATGATAACACATTCACACTCCAGACAACATACTCCACCAATATTCAAAAACCTAAACTTACTCACCATACAAGACATTCATACTTTTTACTGTGCCTATTACATACATAGAACACTATGCAAATATTAACCCACCACTCAAACTTCTCCTTACCAATTTTAACAGGACACATGACCATAACACTAGACACAGATCACTCCTCGATGTTCCCTGTGTCCATCTAATACTATGTAAAAACTCAATGCATATAAAAGGCACGAAAATTTGGAATTCATTACCTGTCATTGCCAAAGAAACCCTGCCTGTACCCCAATTCAAAACGATGCTAAAAAACCACCTTCTCACCCAAACCTAAATGCTCAATATCAAACATTCCCAACAAAGTAGAATAATCACTTAAATGTAAAAACCTGATTAATCACTTAAATGTAAAAACCTGTTATGAATAATACATACTAAGCTAACTGTTTCTATAACATTTACATTATAATGACCACATAAACTGTAACTGCAATGCAATTAATTGTTTTAAATTGTTATCTCACTCAATTAGTTGCATTGCTACAATTAATTGATATGTTCAACTTATATTCAAACTTTATAACTTAGATACACAATTATACTTCTTCTTCTTTTAACACGTCGGCCGTTTCCCACCAAAGTGGGGTGGCCCAAAATGAAAAACGAAAGTTTCCCATTTTACATTTAGTAATATATACAGGAGAAGGGGTTACTAGCCCCTTGCTCCCAGCATTTTAGTCGCCTCTTACGACACGCATGGCTTACGGAGGAAGAATTCTGTTCCACTTCCCCATGGAGATAAGAGGAAATAAGAACAAGAACTAGTAAGAAAATAGAAGAAAACCCAGAGGGGTGTGTATATATATGCTTGTACATGAATGTGTAGTGTGACCTAAGTGTAAGTAGAAGTAGCAAGATGTACCTGAAATCTTGCATGTTTATGAGACAGAAAAAAGACACCAGCAATCCTACCATCATGTAAAACAATTACAGGCTTTCGTTTTACACTCACTTGGCAGGACGGTAGTACCTCCCTGGGCGGTTGCTGTTTACCAACCTACTACACAATTATACTTTTTATTTTTTTATATTAACACATCGGCCGATTCCCACCAAGGCAGGGTGGCCCGAAAAAGAAAAACTTTCATCATCATTCACTCCATCACTGTCTTGCCAGAAGGGTGCTTTACACTACAGTTATAAAACTGCAACATTAACACCCCTCCTTCAGAGTGCCGGCACTGTACTTCCCATCTCCAGAACTCAAGTCCGGCCTGCCGGTTTCCTGAATCCCTTCATAAATGTTACTTTGCTCACACTCCAACAGCACGTCAAGTTTTAAAAAACCATATGCCTCCATTCACTCCTATCAAATACGCTCACACATGCTTGCTGGAAGTCCAAGCCCCTCGCACACAAAACTTCCTTTACCCCCTCCCTCCAACCTTTCCTAGGCCGACCCCTACCCCGCCTTCCCTCCACTACAGATTTATACACTCTCGAAGTCACTCTGTCTCGTTCCATTCTCTCTACATGTCCAAACCACCTCAACAACCCCTCCTCAGCTCTCTGGACAATCGTTTTGGTAATCCCGCACCTCCTCCTAATTTCCAAACTCCGAATTCTCTGCATTATATTCACACCACACATTGACCTCAGACATGACATCTCCACTGCCTCCAGCCTTCTCCTCGTTGCAACATTCATCACCCATGCTTCACACCCATATAAGAGCGTTGGTATAACTATACTCTCATACATTCCCTCTTTACTTCCATGGACAAGGTTCTTTGTCTCCACAGACTCGAAGTGCTCCACTCACCCTTTTCCCTCATCAATTCTATGATTCACCTCATCCTTCATAGACCCATCCGCCGACATGTCCACTCCCAAATATCTGAATACATTCACCTCCTCCATACTCTCTCCCTCCAATCTGATATCCAATCTTTCGTCACCTATTCTTTTTGTTATCCTCATCACCTTACTCTTTCCTATATTCACTTTCAATTTTCTTCTTTTACACACCCTACCAAATTCATCCACCAACCTCTGCAGCTTCTCTTCAGAATCTCCCAAAAGCACAGTGTCATCAGCAAAAGCAACTGTGACAACTCCCACTTTGTATTTGCTTCTTTATCTTTTAGCCCAACACCTCTTGCCAAGACCCTCGCATTCACTTCTCTTACAACCCCATCTATAAATATATTGAACAACCACGGTGACATCACACATCCTTGTCTAAGGCCCACTTTTACTGGGAAATAGTCCCCTTCCCTCCTACACACTCTAACCTGAGCCTCACTATCCTCATAAAAACTCTTCACTGCTTTCAGTAACCTTCCTCCTATTCCATACACCTGCAACATCTGCCACATTGCCCCCTATCTACCCTATCATACGCCTTTTCCAAATCCATAAATGCCACAAAAACATCTTTACCCTTATCCAAATACTGTTCACCTATATGTTTCACTGTAAACACTTGGTCTACACACCCCTACCTTTCCTAAAGCCCCTTGTTCATCTGCTATCCTGCTTTCTGTTTTACTCTTAATTCTTTCAATAATAACTCTACCATACACTTTACCAGGTACACTCAACAGACTTATTCCCCTATAATTTTTGCACTCTCTTTTGTCCCCTTTGCCTTTATACAAAGGAACAATACACGCTCTCTGCCAATCCCTAGGTACCTTACCCTCTTCCATACATTTATTAAATAATAGCACCAACCACTCCAAAATTATATCCCCACCTGCTTTTAACATTTCTATCTTTATCCCATCAATCCCAGCTGCCTTACCCCCTTTCATTCTACCCACTGCCTCACGAACTTCCCCTACACCCACTTATTTTATAAATTATCAACCATAATTTTTTACCATGTAGTCTACTATTAAATAGTCCTAAGAATGCCCGCAATGAACAGTATATTAGGGGCTTTTGGCATGTACATCTCATTTATACCTATGTATCATGTCTACCCAACTATGTATCAATGTACCATGTCTAAATAAAGTATTATTATTATTACATGTGGGCCTACAAGCTTTCTCCAACTTGATTTGAGGCCGTTAGAATTTATGCGTATTAATACATCAGAAACATTGGCTCGTAAGATGTATATATACGACCGAAACAGTCAAAGGGTTAAAAAGAGAAACTTTTGTTTTTCTTTTTAGCCACCTTGCCTCGGTGGGATACGACCAGTTTGTTGCTGGGAGCAAAAATACCAGTTTAGTTGCACAATTTAATGTAGACTGGTCTTTTTAGCAGGTAGTTAGGCAAACCCACAAACAATTAAAAAAAAAATTGAGAAGAAACAAATGCATAGATAAGAACCTAGAAACTCTGCTTATCAATATATTTTTGAAATACTATATCATTTAGTTTATATAGTGCATTTTTACTTTTCATGCAGACTGCATGATGAAAAATTACTGTTTATTATTCTGCAGTGGACTATTCTAGTATAAATGGCACTAACAAGTAACAACTAGTCAAATGACTAAACTAATTTTGCAATTCATAGAATCACAATTTTCACAAATTTATCACTATGTACATTTCTATATAGAGAACTTACTTTTATGACATCAAAGAGTGCTGACAGCTTCTCCTCATCAGGTGCTGCATGATCATCATTCGAGTTTAGTTGAAACTTTTTTAAACACTCCTTGTAAACCTGAAAAATTACCATTTATTATTCAAATGCCATTATGCCTTATTATTGTTAGTACACTTCTTGAGGCCACTACATATCAATCATTAAACACATTTATATCTGCAACTTGCATCAAAGTTCAATTAATTTGGTATCTCTGCAATTTACATATACAGTGGAACCCTGAGTTTCGGACGCCCCAAGTTTCGGCCACTTTTTTCAGCTAAATTTTGTCCTGAGTTTCGAACAGTGCCCTGAGTTTCGGCCGCTGTACCAGACCTGTCCGCCTGCTCGTGCCCACACAAAGCATCCCACGCATGCATAGTGAGTCAGTCTGGCTTTGTTTCTGCTCGAGTGAACATTACCCTGTGCTTTCACACAAACATTTCACAATAATCCATTATTTTTTGTGCTTGTTGATTGAGTGTGACTGCTGCATAATTAACCATGGGCCCAAAGAAATTTCCTAGTGCCAGCCCTTTGGTAAAGAAAGTGAGAAACACAACAAAATTCAAGAAAGAAATTGTAGCAAAGTATGAAAGTGGGAGGAGGAAGAAAGAGGGGAGAATGTGCTTTCTTCAGTGATTCTACGATATGTACGATACTAAAGCAGCAGGAGTCGATAAAGGCTATAGCACCACCACCACTTGTGACATACATAATGACATGTTTTATTCATTCTAGAGTGTATATCAGGTTTCTATGTTATTTATATTGTTTATTATGTCATATTAGATCAATTGTGATAGATAAATAAGCTGTAGAGTTGATATTAGTGTCATATTAAAGTACAGTGGACCCCCAGTTTTCGTACTGCTCCAAACTCGAACAATTATGTAAGTATATTTTTGTAAGTGCTTTTGTAAGGTATTTTTGGGGGTCTAAAAGGACTAATCTAATTTACATTATTCCTTATGGGAACAAATTTGTTTGGTAACGGCACTTGAACAGCATTCTGGAATGAATTATGGCCGATAACCGGGGTTCCACTGCATCTGGTCCTGTCTCCAAACAAACTCTATTGCCTCTCCATGTGCCAAAAAGTCTTCAATAAAGGTAAAACTTATTTAAATGTTCATTTATCCATTAAAATTAGTGCTTTATATTTATTTCTCATTGTTTTCTGTATGTAAAACTATATTTATTCTTTAAAAAAATGAATTTTTTGTGAATATTTTTGGGTGACTTTCGAACAATTTGAGTTTTAGGCAAGCTTCTGAAACGGATTACGGCCGAAACTCGAGGTACCACTTTACAGTGGACCCACGAGTATCGTAATTAATCCATTCCAGGAGCTATTACTTAACACGAAGATTACGAAATTCGAACCCTTATTTCCCATAAGAAATAATGTAAATACAATTAATCCGTTCCACAAAAAAATATCCACATACTAAATAATAAAAAACATATACATACATATACATATATATATATATATACATATGTATGTTTTTTTTTTTTTTTTTATTAACACATCGGCCGATTCCCACCAAGGCAGGGTGGCCCGAAAAAGAAAAACTTTCATCATCATTCACTCCATCACTGTCTTGCCAGAAGGGTGCTTTACACTACAGTTATAAAACTGCAACATTTACACCCTCCTTCAGAGTGCCGGCACTGTACTTCCCATCTCCAGAACTCAAGTCCGGCCTGCCGGTTTCCCTGAATCCCTTCATAAATGTTACTTTGCTCACACTCCAACAGCACGTCAAGTATTAAAACCATATGCCTCCATTCACTCCTATCAAATACGCTCACACATGCTTGCTGGAAATCCAAGCCCTCGCACACAAAACTTCCTTTACCCCTCCCTCCAACCTTTCCTAGGCCGACCCCTACCCCGCCTTCCCTCCACTACAGATTTATACACTCTCGAAGTCACTCTGTCTCGTTCCATTCTCTTACATGTCCAAACCACCTCAACAACCCCTCCTCAGCTCTCTGGACAATCGTTTTGGTAATCCCGCACCTCCTCCTAATTTCCAAACTCCGAATTCTCTGCATTATATTCACACCACACATTGACCTCAGACATGACATCTCCACTGCCTCCAGCCTTCTCCTCGTTGCAACATTCATCACCCATGCTTCACACCCATATAAGAGCGTTGGTATAACTATACTCTCATACATTCCCCTCTTTACTTCCATGGACAAGGTTCTTTGTCTCCACAGACACTTGAACAGCATTCTGGAATGAAAAAATATCGTAAGTCGAGGTACCACTGTATATATATATATTATATATATATATACACATGTGTATATATATATATATATATATATATATATATATATATATATATATATATATATATATATACATGTATATATATATATATACTATATATATATATATATATATATATATATATATATATATATATTATATATATATATACACATGTATATATATATATATATATATATATATACAGTGGTACCTCGACTTACACTATTTTTCATTCCAGAATGCTGTTCAATGTCATTACCAAACGAATTTATCTCCTTAAGAAATGTTGTAAAATAGACTAGTCCTTTTAGACCCCCAAAATTACACTTACAAAAGCATTTAAAAAATAAACTTACATACAAGGGTGAGTTTGGGGACCATCGTAAGTCGAGGTACCACTGTATATATATATATATATATATATATATATATATATATATATATGCAAGAAAACCACTATGAAAAATAGAAGAATTCCAAGCGCTTCGTGACTACTCACATTATCAAGGAACTATAACAGGAAACATGACAAGAAGGGCTTATATAAGGGGCGAGACTACACCTCACAGCCACATCACACTAACAAGATAAAATGAATAACCTCCTAGATGATTTTGAAACCTATTCTAAACTTAGAAAGAATCCCCTAGAATCTGTCAACAGCAATTTCAATAAAACAATAAAACATCTATTGAAGGGCAAAGATGAATTAATTAAAAAATTTACTTCCACTAATCCATCTTTACCTTATATGTATGGATTAATAAAAACACACAAACCTGGTAATCCTGTTAGACCAATTATTAGCTCTATAGGTTCAGTTTCTTATAAACTTTCTAAATGGCTTGTTGATATTTTGAGCCCAATTGTTGGAAAAATTTCTAATTTTAATGTTAAAAACAACTTAGATTTAGTTGATAAATTAAGCACCTTGACTGATTTAAATGATTTCAATATGGTTAGTTTTGATGTTACCTCCTTGTTTACAAAAGTTCCAGTTGATGATTTACTAAGGTTCTTATCTGAAGAACTGGTTAATTATGATTTACCATTGCCAGTTCCTACTATCATTAAACTTATTAAACTTTGTATTGTTGATGCAAAATTTGTATTTAATGATGAGTTTTACACTCAGAAGTTTGGTATGGCAATGGGAAATCCTCTTTCACCTGTTCTTAGTAACTTATATATGGAATTTTTCGAAACAAGATTGCTTAACACTATCCTTCCCAATAGAGCTAAGTGGTATAGATATGTTGATGATATTTTGTGCCTTATGCCTAAGGAAGTAGATATAAACCATTTCCTTGTTAAATTAAATAGCTTAGCTCATTCTATAAATTTTACTGTTGAATTCAAGTAAATAACTCATTGCCCTTCCTAGATGTTTTTATTATTAAGGGTAACATTGATTTTAAATTTAAAATTTACAGAAAACCTACAAATAATTGTTCCTATGTACACTATTACTTTCACATCAAGATAGAGTTAAAGTGTCGGTTTTTCTTCAATGTTTTTGAGAGCTTTACGTATTTGTAGTCCAGAGTTCATAGATGAAGAAATCTCTAAAATTTATGAAATAGCTAATGATTTAAAATACCCAAGAAACATAATTGATAAATCTTTTAAAATAGCTAGGAATACTTTTTACAATCCAAAAGGGACAACCAACCTTATTCAACCAAAAATATGTTGGTTCTCCCTTACCATGAAAACTTGGTTGATATGCCTTCCTTTCTTAATAATTTTAATATCAAAGTTGTATTTAAAAATCTTGATACAGTAAAAAGACTTTTGATAAAAATTCCCCCAAAATGCTGACGGATGTGTCTATAAGATTCCCTGTAAAATATGCGATAAAGTTTATTTTGGTCAAACTGGTAAAAGTCTTGAACTAAGATTAAAACAACATAAATATAGCATTAGAACTGGACAAGATTCTAATGCTCTATTTATTCATGTGAGAGATTTTAACCATCCAATTGATTTTCAAAATGCTGAGAAGGTTGTATCAAGCAAGTCCATGGTTGAGAGAAATATAATAGAATCATGTTTCATTAAAAGCAGTTTTGAAAATAATATGAATATTTCTTTTGGTTTATATAAATTGGATTCATTTATAATTAATAAAATTTGGGAAGAATTTAATAATAAATTGGACTAATCTTAATTCTTGGGAAGAGTTTCAGGTCCTTTCTTATTTTCCTCTTCACAGAGTCGTGCGATGTTACGCTACTGTGAGGTGTAGTCTTTGTTAGTGTGATGTGGCTGTGAGGTGTAGTCTCGCCCCTTATATAAGCCCTTCTTGTCATGTTTCCTGTTATAGTTCCTTGATAATGTGAGTAGTCACGAAAGCGCTTGGAATTCTTCTATTTTTTCATAGTGGTTTTCTTGCATATTTTGATATCACATGTTTACTGTGATCTTTTTGCATATATATATATATATATATATATATATATATATATATATATATATATATATATAATATATATACATGTATATATATATATATATATATATATATATATATATATATATATATATATATATTTTTTTTTTAACACATCGGCCGATTCCCACCAAGGCAGGGTGGCCCGAAAAGAAAAACTTTCATCATCATTCACTCCATCACTGTCTTGCCAGAAGGGTGCTTTACACTACAGTTATAAAACTGCAACATTAACACCCCTCCTTCAGAGTGCCGGCACTGTACTTCCCATCTCCAGAACTCAAGTCCGGCCTGCCGGTTTCCCTGAATCCCTTCATAAATGTTACTTTGCTCACACTCCAACAGCACGTCAAGTATTAAAACCATATGCCTCCATTCACTCCTATCAAATACGCTCACACATGCTTGCTGGAAGTCCAAGCCCTCGCACACAAAACTTCCTTTACCCCTCCCTCCAACCTTTCCTAGGCCGACCCCTACCCCGCCTTCCCTCCACTACAGATTTATACACTCGAAGTCACTCTGTCTCGTTCCATTCTCTCTACATGTCCAAACCACCTCAACAACCCCTCCTCAGCTCTCTGGACAATCGTTTTGGTAATCCCGCACCTCCTCCTAATTTCCAAACTCCGAATTCTCTGCATTATATTCACACCACACATTGACCTCAGACATGACATCTCCACTGCCTCCAGCCTTCTCCTCGTTGCAACATTCATCACCCATGCTTCACACCCATATAAGAGCGTTGGTATAACTATACTCTCATACATTCCCCTTTTACTTCCATGGACAAGGTTCTTTGTCTCCACAGACTCCGAAGTGCTCCACTCACCCTTTTCCCTCATCAATTCTATGATTCACCTCATCCTTCATAGACCCATCCGCCGACATGTCCACTCCCAAATATCTGAATACATTCACCTCCTCCATACTCTCTCCCTCCAATCTGATATCCAATCTTTCGTCACCTATTCTTTTTGTTATCCTCATCACCTTACTCTTTCCTATATTCACTTTCAATTTTCTTCTTTTACACACCCTACCAAATTCATCCACCAACCTCTGCAGCTTCTCTTCAGAATCTCCCAAAAGCACAGTGTCATCAGCAAAAAGCAACTGTGACAACTCCCACTTTGTATTTGCTTCTTTATCTTTTAGCCCAACACCTCTTGCCAAGACCCTCGCATTCACTTCTCTTACAACCCCATCTATAAATATATTGAACAACCACGGTGACATCACACATCCTTGTCTAAGGCCCACTTTTACTGGGAAATAGTCCCCTTCCTCCTACACACTCTAACCTGAGCCTCACTATCCTCATAAAAACTCTTCACTGCTTTCAGTAACCTTCCTCCTATTCCATACACCTGCAACATCTGCCACATTGCCCCCCTATCTACCCTATCATACGCCTTTTCCAAATCCATAAATGCCACAAAAACATCTTTACCCTTATCCAAATACTGTTCACCTATATGTTTCACTGTAAACACTTGGTCTACACACCCCCTACCTTTCCTAAAGCCCCCTTGTTCATCTGCTATCCTGCTTTCTGTTTTACTCTTAATTCTTTCAATAATAACTCTACCATACACTTTACCAGGTACACTCAACAGACTTATTCCCTATAATTTTTGCACTCTCTTTTGTCCCCTTTGCCTTTATACAAAGGAACAATACACGCTCTCTGCCAATCCCTAGGTACCTTACCCTCTTCCATACATTTATTAAATAATAGCACCAACCACTCCAAAATTATATCCCCACCTGCTTTTAACATTTCTATCTTTATCCCATCAATCCCAGCTGCCTTACCCCTTTCATTCTACCCACTGCCTCACGAACTTCCCCTACACCCACAACTGGCTCTTCCACACTCCTACAAGATGTTATTCCTCCTTGCCCTACACACGAAATCACAGCTTCCCTGTCTTCATCAACATTTAACAAATCCTCAAAATATTCTCTCCATCTTCCCGATACCTCTAACTCTCCATTTAATAACTCTCCTCTCCTATTTTTAACTGTCAAATCCATTTGTTCTCTAGGCTTCCTCAACTTATTAATCTCATTCCAAAACTTTTTCTTATTTTCAACAAAATTTGCTGATAACATCTCACCCACTCTCTCATCTGCTCTCTTTTTACATTGCTTCACCACTCTTTAACCTCTCTTTTCTCTCCATATACTCTTCCCTCCTTGCATCACTTCTACTTTGTAAAAACCTCTCATATGCTAACTTTTTCTCCCTTACTACTCTCTTTACATCATCATTCCACCAATCGCTCCTCTTCCTCCCGCACCCACTCGCCTGTAACCACAAACTTCTGCTGAACACTCTAACACTACATTTTTAAATCTACCCCATACATTTTCGACCCCATTGCCTACACTCTCACTAGCCCATCTATCCTCCAATAGTTGTTTATATCTTACCCTAACTGCCTCCTCTTTTAGTTTATAAACCTTCACCTCTCTTTTACTTACTGATTCTATTTTCCTTGTATCCCATCTACCTTTTACTCCCACTGTAGCTATAACTAAAAGTGATCTGATATATCTGTAGCCCCTCTATAAACATGTACATCCTGAAGTCTACTCAACAGTCTTTTATCTACCAATACATAGTCCAACAAACTACTGTCATTACGCCCTACATCATATCTTGTATACTTATTTATCCTCTTTTTCTTAAAATATGTATTACCTATAACTAAACCCCTTTCTATACAAAGTTCAATCAAAGGGCTCCCATTATCATTTACACCTGGCACCCCAAACTTACCTACTACACCCTCTCTGCATGTTTCTCCCACTTTAGCATTTAGGTCCCCTACCACAATTACTCTCTCATTTGGTTCAAAAGTTCCTATACATTCGCTTAACATCTCCCAAAATCTCTCTCTCTCCTCATCCTCTCTTCTCCAGGTGCATACACGCTTATTATGACCCACTTTTCGCATCCGACCCTTATTTTAATCCACATAATCCTTGAATTTACACATTTATATTCCCTCTTTTCCTTCCATAACTGATCCTTCAACATTATTGCTACCCTTCCTTAGCTCTAACTCTCTCAGATACTCCTGACTTAATCCCATTTATTTCTCCCCACTGAAACTCGCCTACCCCTTCAGCTTTGTTTCGCTTAGGGCCAGGACATCCAACTTCTTTTCATTCATAACATCGGCAATCATCTCTTTCTTATCATCCGCACTACATCCACGCACATTCAGACAACCCAATTTTATAAAGTTTTTCTTCTTCTCGTTTTTAGTAGATTTGTACAGGAGAAGGGGTTACTAGCCCATTGCTCCCGGCATCTTAGTCGCCTCATACGACACGCATGGCTTACGGAGGAAAGATTCTTTTCCACTTCCCCATGGACAATAGAGAAAATAAAAAGAACAAGAGCTATTAAGAAAAAGAAGAAAAACCTAGATGTGTGTATGTATATATATGCATGTGTATGCCAGTGTAGTGTGACCTAAAGTGTAAGTAGAAGTAGCTAGATATACCTGTTATCCAGCGTGTTTATGAGACAGAAAAAAGACACCAGCAATCCTACCATCATGTAAAACAGTTTCAGGTTTCTGTTTCACAGTCACCTGGCAGGACAGTAGTACCTCCCTGGGTGGTTGCTGTCTACCAACCTACTACCTATATATATATATACATGTATATATAAACATGCAAGATTTCAGGTACGTCTTGCTACTTCTACTTACACTTAGGTCACACTACGCAAACATGTACACGTTTATTGTATACACACTCATCTGAGTTTTTTTGATTTTATCTTAATAGTTCTTGTTCTTATTGCTTTTCCCTTTCATATCCATGGGGAAGTGGAATAAGAATCTTTCCTCCGTAAGCCATGCGTGTTGTAAAAGTCAACTAAAATGCCGGGAACAATGGGCTAGTAACCCCTTTTCCTGTATAGCTTACTAAAAAGAAGAAGAAAATCGTCAAAGTGGGATGTTTGAATGTGCGTGGATGTTGTGCGAATGATAAGAAAGAGATGATTGTAGATGTTATGAATGAAAAGAAGCTGGATGTCCTGGCTTTAAGTGAGACAAAGCTGAAGGGGGTAGGAGAGTTTCAGTGGGGAGAAATAAATGGGATTAGATCAGGGGTTTCAAATAGAGTTAGAGCTAAAGAAGGAGTGGCAATAATGTTGAATAATCAGTTATGGCAGGTAAAGAAGGAATATAAATGTATAAATTCAAGGATTATGTGGAGTAAAATAAAGGTTGGATGAAAAGTGGGTTATAGTAAGTGTTTATGCACCTGGAGAAGAGAGAAGTGTAGAGAGAGAGAGAGATTTTGGGAAATGTTGAGTGAGTGTGTGGGGAGTTTTGAACCAAGTGAGAGAGTAATTGTGGTTGGGGATCTTAATGCTAAAGTGGGTAAAAATGTTGTGGATGGAGTAGTAGGTAAATTTGGGGTGCCAGGGTAAATGTAAATGGGAGCCATTAATTGAGCTATGTGTAGAAAGAGGTTTGGTAATAAGTAATACATATTTTATGAAAAAGAGGATAAATAAATATACAAGGTATGATATAGCACGTAAGGAAAGTAGTTTGTTGGATTATGTATTGGTGGATAAAAGGTTGATGAGTAGGCTTCAGGATGTACATGTTTATAGAGGGGCAACGGATATATCAGATCATTATTTGGTTGTAGCTACAGTTAGAGTAAAAGGTAGATGGGACAAAAAGAAAATGGCAACAGCAAGTAAGAGAGAGGTAAAAGTGTATAAACTAAGGGAGGAGGAAGTTAGGGTGAGATATAAGCAACTATTGGCAGAAAGGTGGGCTAGTGCAAGTAGGAGTAGTGGGGGTTGAAGAGAGTTGGGATATTTTTAAAAAATGCAGTATTAGAATGTGGGGCAGAAGTTTGTGGTTATAGGAGGGTGGGTGCAGGAGGAAAGAGGAGTGGTGGAATGAAGAAGTAAAGGTGTGATAAAGAGAAAAAGGTAGCTTATGAGAGGTTTTTACAAAACAGAAGTGTTAGTAGAAGAGCAGAGTATATGGAGAGTAAAAGAAAGGTGAAGAGAGTGGTGAGAGAGTGCAAAAGAAGAGCGGATGAAAGAACGGGAGAGGCTCGGTGGGAAACGGCCGACTTGTTGAGAAAAAAAAAAAATATATATATATAAATATATATATAAATATATATATATATAAATATATATATATATAAATATATATATATATAAATATATATATATATAAATATATATATATATATAAATATATATATATATAAATATATATATATATAAATATATATATATATATAAATATATATATATAAATATATATATATATATAAATATATATATATAAATATATATATATATATAAATATATATATATATATAAATATATATATATATATATATATATAAATATATATATATAAATATATATATATAAATATATATATATAAATATATATATATATATATATATATGATGGGGTCCACCTCTGGTGTCTATTGTGGGACCCATTGCCTCGAGAAGTGGATAAAAAGACTTCAAGGAAGAATATTTAGATTTCTTTCTGAAGCCATTTGAATATTCCACTTCCCTACCACCCCATCTTTTTTTTTTTTTTTTTTACAAACTTTATTTCAAGACAAAATACAATGGGAGTAAAACAACATAGATAACTCAGAGCTACATGTCAAATACTTCGTCCAACTCCCCGGCAGTGGGCTGCGTGCCCAGAATACTGCAGGCATTTCCCCTCTGGATCGCAACACGGAGTCTCTGAAAGAGGAAACTGGTCGCCCTGTGGTCCTTGGTTTCTATGATGAGTTTTCCACCCAGCTCCTTGAGAAACTTTAGAGCACACTTGCCCCATGCTCCATGGGTCTCCGACCCTATTGGGATGAAGTTATAGCAAGAGGGAAGGTCTTCATATTTGCGAGTCTTCTGGGTCTCCCTGTGGCTGGCAGCTCCACCCCCTTCGGCTAAGGAGTGTGGCAGGTAGGTGTCTGCCAATGTGGCAGCACAGGTGTAGTCCCAAGCAATCTGCTTACCATCCTTCCAGGGTAGCATGGTGGCTCCATCAGGACGCTTTGACTTCCATCAGACCTCTGCACTTGGGGTTCCCGTTGAGCTGGGCAACGGGCTGTGGCGAGGCTTCTCTTATGATGTCATTGACCTCCTCATGTCTAGCATACTTCCTTCTGATGTGTGACACACTAGACCATGAAGTCCGAATTGGTCAGCCGTCGCCCTGCCGCAAATACACCTATGTTCGGTGAGTATGGGGGCGGCTAGGCGAAGAGCAACACCAATCCGAATGGCCTGTGGGTCGAGTCGAGTCCCCAGAGAGGAATTGGGAACAGCAAGAAGGAAATCTCCTGAGTGTGATGCCTTCACCGCTAGGAGACGAGCTTTGTCCTTTCCTGAAGCGTTGGTGAGCATTGTGTTGGAAATTTTTTCCATGATCGGTTTGTCCCAGTGGGACTGTTTGTGCTCTTTGGGAGGAGCTGGTCTACTGGAGGAGTCTGCCAGGATGTCCCACTGCACTGCTGCTTCAATGAACTTGGGGTCTTGAGCTCCCACCACACCTCTCAAACGTTCAGGGACAATCCTCTTGACTAATCCACTGGAAGCCAAACACGAAGACAGAAATGGGTTACTTCCCTTCTTTTTCTTATTTTCTTATAATGCATGCCTGCCACACTCCCCACATGCCTGCCACACTCCCCGCATGCCTGCCACACTCCCCGCATGCCTGCCACACTCCCCGCATGCCTGCCACACTCCCCGCATGCCTGCCACACTCCCCGCATGCCTGCCACACTCCCCGCATGCCTGCCACACTCCCGCAAACCTGCCACACTCCCGCATGCCTGCCACACTCCCCGCATGCCTGCCACACTCCCGCATGCCTGCCACACTCCCGCATGCCTGCCACCTCCCGCATGCCTGCCACACTCCCCGCATGCCTGCCACACTCCCGCATGCCTGCCACACTCCCGCATGCCTGCCACACTCCCCGCATGCCTGCCACACTCCCCGCATGCCTGCCACACTCCCGCATGCCTGCCACACTCCCCGCATGCCTGCCACACTCCCCGCATGCCTGCCACACTCCCGCATGCCTGCACACTCCTGCATGCCGCTACACTCCTGCATGATGCTACACTCCCTGCATGAATGCTACACTCCCTGCATGAATGCTACACTCCCTGCATGAATGCTACACTCCCTGCATGAATGCTACACTCGCTGCATGAATGCTACACTCCCTGCATGCCTGCTACCACTGGGGTGCCACTAGGAAGCTTCTTTGGACCCATGGTGACTTATTTCACAGTGACAATCACTAAACCACCAAAAAAGACACCAAATGTATTGTGAATGTTTGAAAGAGCGCGCTGGGTAATGTTCTCTCAATGGTAAACAACGCTTCACTGGTGGGCGTCCTGCGTCCTGCGCAGGCGCGGAGCAGGTGGACAGGTCTAATACGTTACGAAACACGAGCCCGTTTACGATACACAAAATAAAAAAAAGCTTACAAAACACGATTTTTACGATATATGAGCCTTACGATACTCAGGGGTCCACTGTACTTCTAAATTTCTAACTCCACCTCCAATATTTCTTTTTTGACTTATCTTACCTGCAGTTCAGATTCTTTTGTTTCCACACTTTCGCGAAGTTGGCATAGTACATCTTGCTGTGCCTTAAGCTCACTGCTCAGTGATGAAATCTTGGTGGTATATTCACATGTCTGTTGTGATAAGCAATCATTTGCTTCCTGCAATTTCTTTACAAGTACAGTTTCCTTTTCTAATCTGTGGTTTGTTTCCTCTTTGGAGGTAGTTAGTTCTTGAAGAGATTGTGTTAGCTGAAAATTTAATAATAATTATTATTATTTCACAAATATAAAGATTATTGTAACCCAAACCAAAAAGATTGTCTATAAACTAGGTTTATCTCATTTCTTCCTGCTACACATTGCAAAGAAAGTTAACCTACAAGGAGAGGCTAAAAGAGCTAAACCTAATGGCCTCAGAAGTAAAAAGTTCCAGGGAGGCATAACAACATATAGGACACTCTGGATTTTACAGGGGTAGACTGGGACACTGTGAAAGACAGGGATTGGGAATGTGGGACACAACTGGAAATTAAAAGACACACATGAGTCAGTCTCAGATATGTCAGAAAGTACTTATGTTCAAAGTAGTCAGGGGATGGACTGACAGATGAGGTAGTTGAAGCAAACAGAGCTTTAAGGGTTAATATGACAGTATCCTTGAATCAGAAAACTGAGGGCCCAGACTGAAGACCCAATCTCAACTAGTACAAAAAAGGCAAGTACATGCATAGCAACAATAATTTACTGAAGAAAATTACCCACTGCATCTGCTACATATCTAGTACAATCAAATTAAAAAAAAAAAGTTTTTCATTATCATAAAAAGTACTGAAAACATTAAATTTACTAGTTCAAAACTATATACACAGAAGAATCACTTATACTGACCTGCTGTACTTGATAGTCAAGCTTGTTGGCACGCTCTAAGGATACTGATAGTTCATTGTGAAGTTCTTCGTTCTGAAAAGACAAAGTTTTTCAAGCTATTATTGTCATCTTGTTATATCATAATGCAAGTTTACAATTTCTCTAAATTTCTTACACAGAACACCATAAAAGTAGTCTCTTGTAACCACAAAAAAAGTGGCTCAATGGATCATCATCCCCACAGCCTGGTCTCAAATAAGGCCCCCCTTGAAAAAAAAAAATTATAATGACTAAGAAGAAATTTGTAAGAGGTATCTGCCATCTTTCATGTTGTTGTGACAAAAAAAGAAAAGACCCACAATCCTGCCAGAGCAAAAAATGTTGAATAGGCTTCCTTTTCACACTCACATTTATAAGGGGTGATTATAGTGGCACCAACACTGTTGTATGGATGTGAAGCATAGGTTTAGAATTTTGTAGAGGAGGAGGAGGAGGCAGCAGAGAGCAGTGGAGATGTTGTGTTTAAGGGCAATGTGTGGTGTGAATATTATGCAGAGAATTCAGAGTTTGGAGATTAGGTGGTGTGGAGTTACCAAAAGTATTATTCAGAGGGGTTGTTGAGGTAGTTTGGGCTTATAGAGCCACATACCTGTGTGAACATATAAGACAGGAGTGAGTGTAGGCAAGTGGTTTTTATGATTTGATGTGATATTGGAGAGTGAGCAACATAAGATTTATGAAGGGACTCAGGGAAACCAATTAGCTCAACTCGAGTCCTGGAGGTGGGAAGTATGTGCCTGCACTCTGAAGGAGGGGTGGGGTTTTGTGGTTTGGACAGTCATCTGAAATGTAATGTCAGAACACTTCTGGCAAGACAGTGATTGAATGAGAGACAGTAAAAAGTTATTTTCTTCACTAGGTCACCATACCATGGTGGGAGACAGCCAGTGTTAAAAAAAAAAATCTACTGTTGCCCACTATGGTAGTGTGATCTAAAGTAGTAAATTTTTTTTTTTTCAACAAGTCGGCCGTCTCCCACCGAGGCAGGGTGACCCAAAAAGAAAGAAAATCCCCAAAAAGAAAATACTTTCATCATCATTCAACACTTTCACCACACTCATACATAATCACTGTCTTTGCAGAGGCGCTCAGATACGACAGCCGAGAATAGTCCCTCCCAGCTGTCACTATCCCAGACCCCTCCTTTAAAGTGCAGGCATTGTACTTCCCATTTCCAGGACTCAAGTCCTGCTAACCGGTTTCCCTGAATCCCTTCACAAAATGTTACCCTGCTCACACTCCAACAGATCGTCATGTCCCAAAAACCATTCGTCTCCATTCACTCCTAACACGCTCACACATGCTTGCTGGAAGTCCAAGCCCCTCGCCCACAAAACCTCCTTTACCCCCTCCCTTCAACCTTTTCTAGGACGACCCCTACCCCGCCTTCCTTCCCCTACAGAATTATATGCTCTCCAAGTCATTCTACTTTGATCCATTCTCTCTAAATGACCAAACCACCTCAACAACCCCTCTTCAGCCCTCTGACAAATACTTTTAGTAACTCCACACCTTCTCCTAATTTCCACATTCCGAATTTTCTGCATAATATTTACACCACACATTGCCCTTAGACAAAAACATCTCCACTGCCTCCAGCCTCCTCCTCGCTGCAGCATTTGCAACCCATGCTTCACACCCATATAATAGTGTTGGTACCACTATACTTTCGTACATTCCCTTCTTTGCCTCCATGGATAACGTTTTTTGTCTCCACAGATACCTCAATGCACCACTCACCTTTTTTCCTTCATCAATTCTATGGTTAACCTCATCCTTCATAAACCCATCCGCTGACACGTCAACTCCCAAATATCTGAAAACATTTACTTTTTCCATAATCCCTCTCTCCAATGTGATATCCAATTTTTCTTTATTTAAATCGTTTGATACCCTCATCACCTTACTCATATCTATGTTCACTTTCAACTTTCTACCTTTACACACTCCCAAACTCGTCCACTAACCTTTGCAACTTTTCTTTAGAATCTCCCATAAGCACAGTATCATCAGCAAAAAGTAACTGTGTCAACTCCCATTTTCCATTTAATTCCCCATAATTTAATTCCACCCCTCTCCCCAACACCCTAGCATTTACGTCTTTTACAACCCCATCTATAAATATATTAAACAACCATGGTGACATTACACAACCCTGTCTAAGACTTACTTTTACCAGGAAGTAATCTCCCTCTCTCCTACACACCCTAACCTGAGCCTCACTATCCTCATAAAAACTCTTTACAGCCTTCAGTAACTTACTACCTATTCCATACACTTGCAACATTTGCCACATTGCTCCCCTATCCACTCTATCATATGCCTTTTCTAAATCCATAAATGCAATGAAAACTTCTCTACCTTTATCTAAATACTGTTCACATATATGCTTCACTGTAAACACTTGATCTACACATCCCCTACCCACTCTAAAGCCTCCTTGCTCATCTGCAATCCTACTTCTGTCTTACCTCTAATTCTTTCAATAATAACCCTGCCATACACTTTACCTGGTATACTCAGTAAACTTCTTCCCTATAATTTTTACACTCTTTTATCCCCTTCCCTTTATATAAAGGAACTATACATGCTCTATGCCAATCCCTAGGTACCTTCCCTCTTTCATACATTTTTTTTTTTTTTTTTCAACAAGTCGGCGCCTCCCACCGAGGCAGGGTGACCCAAAAAGAAAGAAAATCCCCAAAAGAAAAACTTTCATCATCATTCAACACTTTCACCACACTCATACATAATCACTGTCTTTGCAGAGGAGCTCAGATACGACAGCTGAGAAAAGTCCCTCCCAGCTGTCACTATCTCAGACCCCTCCTTTAAAGTGCAGGCATTGTACTTCCCATTTCCAGGACTCAAGTCCAACTAAATCAATTAACTGGTTTCCCTGAATCCCTTCACACAATGTTACCCTGCTCACACTCCAACAGATCGTCATGTCCCAAAACCATTCGTCTCCATTCACTCCTATCTAACACGCTCACACATGCTTGCTGGAAGTCCAAGCCCTCGCCCACAAAACCTCCTTTACCCCTTCCTCCAACCTTTTCTAGGACGACCCCTACCCCGCCTTCCTTCCCTACAGATTTATACGCTCTCCAAGTCATTCTACTTGATCCATTCTCTCTAAATGACCAAACCACCTCAACAACCCTCTTCAGCCCTCTGACAAATACTTTTAGTAACTCCACACCTTTTCCTAATTTCCACATTCCGAATTTTCTGCATAATATTTACACCACACATTGCCCTTAGACAGGACATCTCCACTGCCTCCAGCCTCCTCCTCGCTGCAGCATTTGCAACCCATGCTTCACACCCATATAAGAGTGTTGGTACCACTATACTTTCGTACATTCCCTTCTTTGCCTCCATGGATAACGTTTTTGTCTCCACAGATACCTCAATGCACCACTCACCTTTTTTCCTTCATCAATTCTATGGTTAACCTCATCCTTCATAAATCCATCCGCTGACACATCAACTCCCAAATATCTGAAAACATTTACTTCTTCCATAATCCCTCTCTCCAATGTGATATCCAATTTTTCTTTATTTAAATCGTTTGATACCCTCATCACCTTACTCTTATCTATGTTCACTTTCAACTTTCTACCTTTACACACTCTCCCAAACTCGTCCACTAACCTTTGCAACTTTTCTTTAGAATCTCCCATAAGCACAGTATCATCAGCAAAAAGTAACTGTGTCAACTCCCATTTTGCATTTAATTCTCCAAAATTTAATCCCACCCCTCTCCCCAACACCCTAGCATTTACTTATTTTACAACCCCATCTATATATATATTAAACAACCATGGTGACATCACACATCCCTGTCTAAGACCTACTTTTACCAGGAAGTAATCTCCCTCTCTCCTACACACCCTAACCTGAGCCTCACTATCCTCATAAAAACTCTTTACAGCCTTCAGTAACTTACTACCTATTCCATACACTTGCAACATTTGCCACATTGCTCCCTATCCACTCTATCATATGCCTTTTCTAAATCCATAAATGCAATAAAAACTTCTCTACCTTTATCTAAATACTGTTCACATATATGCTTCACTGTAAACACTTGATCTACACATCCCCTACCCATTCTAAAGCCTCCTTGCTCATCTGCAATCCTACTCTCTGTCTTACCTCTAATTCTTTCAATAATAACCCTGCCATACACTTTACCTGGTATACTCAGTAAACTTATTCCCCTATAATTTTTACACTCTCTTTATCCCCTTCCCCTTTATATAAAGGAACTATACATGCTCGCTGCCAATCCCTAGGTACCTTCCCTCTTTCATACATTTATTAAACAAAAATACCAACCACTCCAGCACTATATCCCCCTGCTTTTAACATTTCTGTCATGATTCCGTCAATTCCTGCTGCTTTACCCCCTTTCATTCTACGTAATGCCTCACGCACCTCCCCCACACTCACATCCTGCTCTTCTTCACTCCTAAACGATGTTGTACCTCCCTGGCCAGTACATGAAATTATCGCCTCCCTCTTTTCATCAACATTTAAAAGTTCCTCAAAATATTCCCGCCATCTACCCAATACCTCCAGCTCCCCATCTACTAACTCCCTACTCTGTTTTTAACTGACAAATCCATTCGTCTCCCTAGGCTTTCTTACCTTGTTTAACTCACTCCAAAATTTTTTCTTGTTTTCAGCAAAATTTCTTGACAGAGCCTCTCCCATTCTTTCATCCGCTCTTCTTTTGCAATCTCTCACCACTCTCTTCACCTTTCTTTTACTCTCCATATACTCTGCTCTTCTATTAACACTTCTGTTTTGTAAAAACCTCTCATAAGCTACCTTTTTCTCTTTTATCACACCCTTTACTTCTTCATTCCACCACTCACTCCTCTTTCCTCCTGCACCCACTCTCCTATAGCCACAAACTTCTGCCCCACATTCTAATACTGCATTTTTAAAACTATCCCAACTCTCTTCAACCCCCCCACTACTCGTACTTGCAATAGCCCACCTTTCTGCCAATACTGTAGTTGCTTATATCTCACCCTAACTTCCTCCTCCCTTAGTTTATACACTTTTACCTCTCTCTTACTTGCTGTTGCCATTTTCTTTTTGTCCCAGCTACCTTTTACTCTAACTGTAGCTACAACCAAATAATGATCCGATATATCCGTTGCCTCTCTATAAACATGTACATCCTGAAGCCTACCCATCAACCTTTTATCCACCAATACATAATCCAACAAACTACTTTCCTTACGTGCTATATCATTACTTGTATATTTATTTATCCTCTTTTTCATAAAATATGTATTACTTATTACCAAACCTCTTTCTACATATAGCACAATTAATGGTTCCCCATTTACATTTACCCCTGGCACCCCAAATTTACCTACTACTCCCTCCACAACATTTTTACCAAATTTAGCATTAAGATCCCCAATGACAATTACTCTCTCACTTGGTTCAAACCTCCCCACACACTCACTCAACATTTCCCAAAATCTCTCTCTCTCCTCTACCTTTCTCTCTTCTCCAGGTGCATAAACACTTACTATAATCCACTTTTCACATCCAACCATTATTTTACTCCACATAATCCTTGAATTTATACATTTATATTCCCTCTTTACCTGCCATAACTGATTATTCAACATTATTGCCACTCCTTCTTTAGCTCTAACTCTATTTGAAACCCCTGACCTAATCCCATTTATTTCTCCCCACTGAAACTCTCCTACCCCCTTCAGCTTTGTCTCACTTAAGCCAGGACATCCAGCTTCTTTTCATTCACGACATCTACAATCATCTCTTTCTTATCATTCGCACAACATCCACGCACATTCAAACATCCCACTTTGACGGTTTTCTTCTTTTTCTTTTTTAGTAAGCTATACAGGAAAAGGGGTTACTAGCCCATTGTTTCCGGCATTTTAGTTGACTTTTACAACACGCATGGCTTACGGAGGAAAGATTCTTATTCCACTTCCCCATGGATATGAAAGAAAAAGCATTAAGAACAAGAACTATTAAGATAAAATCAAAGAAAACTCAGATGAGTGTATACATAAACGTGTACATGTTTGCATAGCGTGACCTAAGTGTAAGTAGAAGTAGCAAGATGTACCTGAAATCTTGCATGTTTATGAGACAGAAAAAAGACACCAGCAATCCTACCATCATGTAAAACAAATACAGGCGTTCGTTTTACACTCACTTGGCAGGACGTTGGTACCTCCCTGGGTGGTTGCTGACTACCAACCTAATTATTATTCATTCAATAACTGTTCTGCCAAAGGTGCGCTGACATCACAATTCAAGCGACCTTCTGAACCTTTTTTTTTGGAGTACAGGTACTATACTTCCCACATCGAGAACTTAGGTTCTAGAGGTTTTTATGCCTATGTTAATAAGATTTTATAAATTCTAGGTAGTAGGTTGGTAGACAGCAACTGCCCAGGGAGGTACTACCGTCCTGCCAAGTGAGTGTAAAACGAAAGCCTGTAATTGTTTTACATGATGGTAGGATTGCTGGTGTCTTTTTTCTGTCTCATAAACATGCAAGATTTCAGGTACATCTTGCTACTTCTACTTACACTTAGATCACACTACACATTCATGTACAGTGGACCCCCAGTTAACGTCCATAATTCATTCCAGAATGCTGTTCAAGTGCCGTTACCGAACAAATTTATTAACATAAGGAATAATGTAAATTAAATTAGTCCTTTTGGACCCCAAACATACACTTACAAAAGCACTTACAAAAATACACTTACATAACTGTTAGTGTTTGGAGCCGGCCGTTAACCGGGGGTCCACTGTACAAGCATATATATACACACCCCTCTGGGTTTTCTTCTAATTTCTTACTAGTTCTTGTTCTTATTTCCTCTTATCTCCATGGGGAAGTCTAATAGAATTCTTCCTCTGTAAGCCATGTGTGTCGTAAGAGGCGACTAAAATGCCGGGAGCAAGGGGCTAGTAACCCCTTCTCCTGTATATATTACTAAATGTAAAAGGAGAAACTTTCGTTTTTCCTTTTGGGCCACCCTGCCTCGTTGGGAAACGGCCGACGTGTTGAAAGGAAAGAAAGTTAACAAGATTAGCATAATATTTAACAAGATATTGCCTTTCATATGCAAAATAATAATAAATCTGAAACAAATGTTATTATACAAACAACATTTGTGGTACTGAATTTGCAGGTTCTGGACTTATTGGGACTTATAGACTACTTGAAAAGGTCAAGTGGTAACTTTTCATTCCAATTTTCCCTTAGTAAATTTGCAAACTTAAGAAAAATCTCCAGTAATCTCATATTTATGAAAACTTGGTTCATTTTCTTCTCCCATGGCAATCAAAAAAAAGTTGATAAAACGTTAAATAAATGAAGTTAATATTAAATTTACAAGCATTTATATAATTTACTTGGCAAAAGCATTATTAAGTTAAAAGCTTCTAAAATAGCTGGAGTAATAAATATTGTACAGTCAACCCCAGGTGATAGACGGCGTCAGAGGTCGTCCAAATCGGTGTTAGACCAGTTTTTTAATGAGAATTTTGGCTCGGTATTAGACAAGCCGCTCCGAGTTGGACGAGTTGGCTATTCGTCCCGGACGCGAATGCGTGGCCCAGCTGGGCCCGGGCACTCCACTGAGCGTCAGTGCTATTGTTTACAAGCGAGATTGACCACCACCCACGCATTCATACCAGTATATTGTCATTATTCCACTGTTTTTAGTGCTTGCAACTGCTAAATAAGACACCATGGGCCCCAAGAAAGCTCCTAGTGCCAAGCCTGTGGTAAAGAGTGTAGCAGGGAGTGTAGCGTTCATGCAGGGAGTGTAGCGTTCATGCAGGGAGTGTAGCGTTCATGCAGGGAGTGTAGCGTTCATGCAGGGAGTGTAGCGTTCATGCAGGGAGTGTAGCGTTCATGCAGGGAGTGTAGCGTTCATGCAGGGAGTGTAGCGTTCATGCAGGGAGTGTAGCGTTTATGCAGGGAGTGTAGCTTCATGCAGGGAGTGTAGCGTTCATGCAGGGAGTGTAGCTTCATGCAGGGAGTGTAGCGTCATGCAGGGAGTGTAGCGTTCATGCAGGGAGTGTAGCGTTCATGCAGGGAGTGTAGCGTTCATGCAGGGAGTGTAGCGTTCATGCAGGGAGTGTAGCGTTCATGCAGGGAGTGTAGCGTCATGCAGGGAGTGTAGCGTTCATGCAGGGAGTGTAGCGTCATGCAGGGAGTGTAGCGTTCATGCAGGGAGTGTAGCGTTCATGCAGGGAGTGTAGCGTTCATGCAGGGAGTGTAGCGTTCATGCAGGGAGTGTAGCGTCATGCAGGGAGTGTAGCGTTCATGCAGGGAGTGTAGCTTCATGCAGGGAGGTAGAGCAGGATGAGTGTAGCATTCATGCAGGGAGTGAAGCAGTGTCATGCAGGGAGTGAGCATGATGCAGGGAGTGTAGCATTCATGCAGGAGTGAAGCAGGGATGCAGGGAGTGTAGCATTCGGGTGCAGGGAGTGATAGCATTCATGCAGGAGTGAAGCAGGGATGCAGGGAGTGTAGCATTCATGCAGGAGTGAAGCAGGGATGCAGGAGTGAAGCATGATGCAGGAGTGAAGCAGGATGCAGGGAGTGAGCAGCAGGAGTGAAGCAGGGATGCAGGGAGTGAAGCAGGGATGCAGGGAGTGAAGCAGGGATGCAGGGAGTGAAGCAGGGATGCAGGGAGTGAAGCAGGGATGCAGGAGTGAAGCAGGGATGCAGGGAGTGAAGCAGGGATGCAGGGAGTGAAGCAGGGATGCAGGGAGTGAAGCAGGGATGCAGGGAGTGAAGCAGGGATGCAGGGAGTGAAGCAGGGATGCAGGGAGTGAAGCAGGGATGCAGGGAGTGAAGCAGGATGCAGGGAGTGAAGCAGGATGCAGGGAGTGAAGCGGGATGCAGGAGTGAAGCAGGATGCAGGGAGTGAAGCAGGATGCAGGAGTGAAGCAGGGATGCAGGGAGTGAAGCAGGATGCAGGAGTGAAGCAGGGAGTGCAGGAGTGTAGCATTCATGCAGGGAGTGTAGCATTCATGCAGGAAGTGAAGCAGGTATGCAGGAGTGTAGCATTCATGCAGGAGTATAGCATGATGCAGGGAGTGTAGCATTCATGCGAGTAGCATTCATGCAGGAGTAAAGCAGGGATGCAGGAGTGTAGCATTCAAAGAAGGCCAGTAACCCTCAAACCCCCCTGCAGTTAATGGCATTCTTCAAACACTGCATTCTCCATCCTCTCTCCTCCTTGCACACATCAACAACTCTTCAATAAATGTAAGTGACATGTTATTGTACTATTATTTCTTTATTTGTCATAAAATTGTGTGTAATTTAATGTCAAAAAGTTCTAAAAAATATTTTATTTTAATACTTTTGGATGTCTGGAACGGATTAATTTTATTTCCATTATTTCTTATGGGGAAATTAGAATCGGAAATCGACCAAACTGGTGATCGACGGGCCCTCTGGAACGGATTACCGGCGATAACCGGGGGTTGACTGTATAACCTACAGAAAATATGATAAATGGAATTACATTAAATTAAAGAGCTGAAAAGCATACTACAAAGTCTTCCTAACAAATCAACTTAGTTACCAAAGTGGGCATTTGTGAAGCATTCAAGGAAGGAGTCTTGGAAAAATTTAAATCATAGTATGAAGTGGTATTAGCATCAGTAATTGCAGAGACAGGCTGTTTAAGAGGTGAGAAATAGGTACTTGTGAGCCCAGCTGGAAGATAAAGACACAGATTAGTGACAAGGATGTCAGAAGTATTTCTTCAGCCTCAGGGTTGTTGGGAAGTGGAATGACCTTGATGAAGAAGTGGTGAAGGCAGACTCCATACATAGATTTAAGAATAGGTACAATAGGACCCATAACACTAGAAGAGTGAATCTGGCAAGCAGGAAATTGAGGAGAGAGGCCTGGAGCTGAGACGACCCCTGTGACCACATATACAGGTGAGTACTAGACACTGAAAAAAAGCTAGAAGCTGCAATTTACTCCAAGAACTTGGGATTCCATTAAGAGATAGCTTCATTAGGAGCTGCCTAATGGAGCAACTATATTAAATTTGCAGATGGTTACCCAAAAATCACTGTCAAGTGTCTTACTATTTCAAAAAAAATGTAACTCCTAAACTTAATAAAAATGCAAACCAGCAAAAAAAAGTATTCAAACTTACCAATCGGGTCTTCAAAGCCAAATCAGAAGTCAGAGTTTCTACCTTCTCCCGTTGTCCATCCAGCATTGCTTGAAGGTGGTCCACTGAAGCCTAACAATTCAAAACATAATTATAATGTACAAAGATAAAACTTCATTGAATGAAATATAGAAAAATTGGGCAAAGTATCAAAATCCCAAACAACATTGAAGTACAGTGGACCCTCGCTATTCAAACACTCCAAAACTCACCCTCATTCCAGAATGCTGTTCAAGTGCTGTTACCAAACAAATTTATTCCCATAAGGAATGATGTAAATTAGATTAGTCCATTTCAGACACCCAAAAATACACTTATAAAAGCACTTACAATAATAAATTTACATAAAAGGGTGAGTTTTGGAGTGTTCGAATAGCGAGGGTCCACTGTATAACAAACATTTCCTACCACCCTCTCATCTCTAAGTAATGTTCTGAACCATATGCAACATGTATTTACCATGCTATCAGTGTGGTTCACAAAACATTACAGATTCTTATTAGGTGGAATTCAGTGTTGCTGAGCTACCTCAGCTTAGTACAATTAGCATGGTTGTGGAATTTATCTACAGTGGACCCCCGGATTACGTCATTATTTCGTTCCAGAATGCTATTTAAGTGCCGTTACCGAACGAATTTGTTCCCATAAGGAATAATGCAAATTAGATTAGTCCTTTTAGACCCCCAAAAATACACTTACAAAAGCACTTACAAAAATACACTTACATAATTGTTCGAGTTTGGAGCATAACTTAATCTATGGGTCCACTGTACTGTATTTCTGAAAAATAGTGAATTTTTTTTTTAATTACTTACCTGGAATGTTGAGGCATCCTTCTGTGTAGATAACATTTCTGACAGCATTTTATGCATCTCCAATCCATTAGAGGTTGCTTCCTCAAGTTCATGCTCAAGCTGAACTACCCTCTCTTCTAGCTGTGCTTTCTCATTTTCAAGCTGAACTATCCTCTCTTCTAGCTGTGCTTTCTCATTATCATATTCATTCTGGTAAGTAATTATCAAATTACTACTAAAGGCTGGTACATTAAATTCTTTATATTATTAGCAGAAAACAAAATAGCAAACCCAACAATCTTGGGCTTCTAAATTTTAAATAAAAATATTTTTCCTAGCTAAATGAATCAATTATAATTATACAAATATTTACACTGCATTCAGAAATATAAACTACAGCCAACTAAATTTCTGGAGTTTACCAAAACATATATTAAATTTCCAAAATTATTCAAGATTAATTATCTACAACATTAGTAGTTTTTCAATTCATAAAATTCTTAATTAAAATATCCTAGACAAACAATGTATAATAATGTCTTCACTACAACAGTACATGCTGTGACAAATGTTAACAAAACTGTTACAAATAATATCTCTACAGAGTAGTACTTTAAAGGGGAAAAATTTTAAACAATGAAAAAGCTTTAGGTGCGTACATTAAAATGAATTCAATACATAAATGGTATTTAATCCTGCAATCTGGACACAATAATCTCTTGAGAATAGCTATTACACTATTATGTTAAAACAACTTCAAACCACAAATTAAATTTAACTTAAAAATTTCGAAGGAAGTTATGAAACATGACTAATGTAAGAGTACTGACTGGCAGCTGAGAGCTGTGTTCTCCGAGCACTTCTTCCTGCCACAAAGGCAGTTGTTGTTCTGGAGATACTGATATATTGTTTGCTTATGCCTGGCTTGACCCCACACCCAACAATATCCAAACAATGTACAATGTTTGGAACATAATAAAGAAAATACAAATAAAAATTTTAACATCTAAAACCAACCCCCATAAAATGTAATTATAATATATCTACGATTGCTCAAAAATTAGGAAAAAGTTAAATTCCTGATGAACATTTAAACAAATCCACAAAAATATTAGTAATGTGAGTAAGTAAAACACAAATTCTAACCTTAATTAATTTAATCTGAGAATCAAGTTCAGTAATATCTCCAGGTGATGCCATGACACTGGATGACACTGCCTCCAACTGAATATAAAAATGTGAAAAAAACAAAACATAAAACAAAAGAGTAATGCATAGAGAAATTAAAAATAAAAATAAAAATGCAGTACACATAACAATGAGAGTAAATAAAAACATGAATGCTGATATCATAAATTTAATCTTAAGATGTACCTTTGTGGTTAGAGAAAAATGACAGCTGCGAATCCTCTAGTGTGAAAGTATCTGGCTCTTCCCCCAGTAAGCAACAGAAGGTTTTGTCAGTTTACTACCAAAGTCAGTGAACCAAATTCAAGGCTGATAAACATACTGTTTTGAGATTAATAGCTCAGACAGATATTAAAAAAGTCTTATACAAAAATTTGTGAATGCCAGCAAATGTGACAAACAAGATCTTAAGAATAAAGGGGCTACAAAAAGATTTTTGGCAGAAGCAAAGCAGCTTGTATATATTCCCCATCATCATCATCACTCTTGCATTTGTCCCCTTCAAAGAGGATGCCTTGAAAGAAGGGCTCTTGATCTCACAAGTTGGAGCCACTTTTCCCTTCCTTGGAACAAACTTGATAATGCTCCTATCTCCCAATGCCCCAGAACTGTATGACTCTCACCTGTGAGTCATACTTAATTTGTAAATTAAGTGCTTTCCCAAGAATATAATAAGAGAAATAATAAAGTGGTTGCACATAGTAGCAGGAACTCTTCAGTGTATTACTGTGCTTATTCCTCAAACTGTGTCAGAGTAAAGACATCAAGAAATATTTAAGATGTGCTGTAATTTAAAAATGCTTCAACTGTTTTGTATAATAAATTAGAGAGGGAGAATGAGACAGAAAGAGGAAGAGAAACAGATAGGGCACAAGATAAAACAAAATAAAAGAACAGAGAGAGAGAGAGATAAAGAGAAATTAGAGAAAGAGAAGTTAGAAAAACATATACTATAGGGTTCATGAGCATGTGAAACAAAGATAAAGTTGAAAGAAATGAAGTTATGCAGAGATTGTGAGACAAAGACAATTATAAAAACTGAAAATGTAGAGATACATAACTTCATGCAATATAATTCACCTTAGCTCGAGCCTTACACAGCTGTTCATGTAAGGATCCATTTTCTTCAACCATCAAACGATTCTCTCGCTCAATCTGATTTAATGCTTGCAACATGGGGCCCTCACGAGAAAGTTTCTGAAACAGGAACAAAAGTAATAATAAACACCAAGATGGACAACTATTCGAAGCTCAGCATATAACAAGGAGTGTTACCTGCCCATCCACACCAACACACTGACAAAGAAAACCTTAATAATGCTATTCTCAGGCATTTTGACCACCTACTAGGCTTGAGCAATTTTTAATGGAGAGCAAGTCATTATCTAAACTATCTGACTCTGGGAGGAAGGATTTGTACAAGAATCAACCTACCATCCTCAGGGATAAGATAGGCCACACTCTTGCCTCAAATAAATTTTTACCAAGCTGCCACCCATAGAAGATGAGGGGCTCCTGATCTGAGAAGAAGTTGGAGTTATTCTCCCTTTCCTTGGACCAAACCTGAATACCTCCCAATGCCCATGAACTATGTCCCTTAGGAGTTTAACACTTCCCTATAAAAAACTAATGACAAAATGGGTGCACAGTTAACATTTGATCATATAACCCTCTACCCCTATCAATACAAAGTGAAATATTGTACCACACTATCATCAATGTAACTATGAGGAAGGAGAAATCCCCCTCCCCCCTTCATTCAAGTTCATAATTCAACATGCTTCTAAGTTTATTTAACTAAGATTAAGGATGGTAGAAAACAGCCTTATCAAGCATACAAAAAAAAAACTGGAAAATACTGTATAATGAATATATTAATTAAAGATCAGGTTACAAGCAAGGAGGAAGATAATTAAAAAAAAATGTGAAAATGCACATAAGAAAATGCAATGGTTGAGACCAAAAAATCAGACCAATTGTTGGTTGCAAAGTGCAGGCAAAACAATCTTAAAATTAAGAAAAAAAGCACACAAGCAATTAAGTTCTGTATTACCTGCAATTATGAAACAAATTTTGCAAAATACTTTATAATATCTCTGACACAATGCTACAAAATTAACAGTAAACAAATCACAACTGCTCAGAGTTAAACAAAAATAAAGTTTCAAGTAAAAAATATCAAGAATAATTTAAAATTTGATTTCCACTTCAATGTAATCAATATCCATCATACATAATGAATAACTTACTAATTTGTGGGAAATATTTTTCACAATATAAGTTGTTCATCTAGACTCAATATACTGTGCTAACAATTACAAACAAATATATAAATAAAACTTAAGTATTGCCCTCATTCCAACTATGACCGAGTGTTAATCTGGTATCAGTTGATTTGAACCTTCAGAGTCTGACTGTGTTTTCAAGACCCCTTAAAACTAGTCAAATTTCTTAGCGAAATGCTTTCTAACTCGGGTGCAAATTAGTGTTAAATTAACTATATATTTAGTGGAGAGTATAAGTATACTGACAGCACACATACACAACAATTATACAGATCTATTTATTATATGTACAGTACAGTATCATGTAAAGATCCTTTACCATTAACAGAATTTAAAAAACATATAAAGCTTAAAATTAAATCAACTATTTAAATGTAATAGCTTGCAAGTATTCCACAAAGTAAATACCGATTACCTTTTCAAATATTCATATCAATCAGTACAAAGACTTTAAAACAAACGTTATACATACGCAACACAACATCCGTCCAGCCTCATATTAAAAGAAAAATAACTGCTTTAAAAATGCATTGGCATTGTCAGTAATACATATTATAATGTAGTGTATTACACCTGTAACTTATTCTCCGCATCAAACTTCTCAGAAAAAAAAAAAAATTTAATTTTCCAAACAGATAATGTTCTTGAAATTAGTGAATTTGGAATATTCTCCATGTAAATTTTTGAACATAAGGGAAAATTCCAAATTTAAAATTAAGCATTTTGCAAATTTGGATTATTTTTTTACATGATAAATTTATAACTATTTATTTTCAACAACTCGAACAGCCCCAAGCATGAATTAATTTAGTCAAGAGAAATAATTTATATTTTTACACTTATATTAAACTACAGTGGTACCTCGACTTACGATGATATCATCTTACGTTATATTCGATATCCGATACTTATAACGTAAGAAATTTGAATGCGACATCCGTTGATTGATTCGTCTTACGACTTTCGTACCGGACCTGTCCGCTTGGCGCCCAGCTGAGCGCGCACTCCAGGGAGCGTCAGTGCTATTGTTTACAAGCGAGAGCGACCACCCACCCACACCCACGCATTCATACCAGTATATTGTCATTATTCCACTGTTTTTAGTGCTTGCAACTGCTAAATAAGCTACCATGGGTCCAAGGAAAGATCCTAGTGCTAAGCCTGTGGCAAAGAGGAACAGAAATATATGTACGATAGAAGTGAAGAAGGAGATAATAGAAAAATATGAAAGTGGAGTGCGTATCAGTGAGCTGGCCAGGCTGTATGGTAAACCCTATTCTACCATCGCTACCATTGTGGATAAGAAATATTCAAGTAAAATCAAGGAAGCTGTTGTTGCAAAGGTGCATCTGTGATCACAAAACACAGACCACAAGTGCTGGAAAATGTGGAAAGGTTGTTGTTGGTGTGGATCAACGAGAAACAGTTAGCAGGAGATACTGTTTTGAAGGGAATAATATGTGAAAAGCAAGGCAGTTGCATGATGATCTCCTTAAGAAAATGCCTGCAACGAGTGAAGTGAGCGAATTTAAAGCCAGCAGAGGCTGGTTTCAAAAATTTAAGAAGCGTACTGGCATACATAGTGTTGTGAGGCATGGTGAGGGAGCCAGTTGTGACAAAAGTGCGGCTGAAAAATATGTGCCTGAATTCCAGGAGTACCTAGAGGCTGAACAATTCCTCCCCCAACAAGTGTTTAATTGTGATGAAACAGGCCTGTTTTGGAAGAAAATGCCCAACAGGACCTACATTACTCAGGAGGAAAAGGCACAGCCAGGACATAAGCCTATGAAAGACAGGCTAACTTTGATGCTTTGTGCCAATGCCAGTGGTGATTGCAAAGTGAAGCCTTTACTAGTGTATCTTTTTGAAAATCCCCGAGTGTTTGGCAGATGCGGTGTCAGCAAGTCTAACTTGTGTGTGATGTGGAAGTCTAACAAAAAGGCTTGGGTCACAAAGGACATTTTCTTAGATTGGTTCAATGAAGTGTTTGGCCCCAGTGTGAAGAAATATCTCGAGGAAAATAATTTGCCACTTAAGTGCCTCCTGATAATGGACAATGCTCCTTGTCATCCTCCAAACTTGGTAGAGAAAATTGTGGAGGAGTTTAAATTCATCAAAGTGAAGTTCTTGCCCCCTAATACCACTCCTCTCCTCCAGCCCATGGACCAGCAGGTCATTTCCAACTTTAATTAACTCTATACCAAAGCAATGTTTCAAAAGTGCTTTGATGTGACCACAGACATGAACATAACCCTAAGAGAATTTTGGAAAAAACATTTCCATATGCTGCATTGTGTACACCTTATAGGTAAGGCTTGGGAGGGAGTGACTACCAGGACTTTGAACTCTGCCTGGAGAAAATTGTGGCCAGACTGTGTCCTAGAGAGGGATTTTGAAGGTTTTGGGGCTGAGCCTCAGAACCCTGAGCCTGAGCCTGAGCCTGTTTTGGAAGAAATTGTGGAATTGGGCAAGTCTTTGGGGTTAGAGGTGAGTGGTGAGGATGTGGAACAGTTGGTGGAGGAGCACAAGGAAGAGCTAACCACTGAAGATCTGCAAGAGCTTCAACAGCAACTGGAACAAGAGAGCAGAGGTCAGGACAATGGTTCAGAGGAGGAGGAGGAGGTGGAACAAAAATGGAAGAATGTGCCTTCTTCAAGGATTAGGGAGATCTGTGCCAAATGGAGTGATGTGCAAGCATTTATGGATGAATATCACCCTAACCATGCTGTTGCAGGCCGTGCTGGCAACCTGTACAATGACACAGTGGTGTGTCATTTCAGGGATGTGTTAAAGAATCGCCAGACACAGAGCTCCCTGGACAAATTTGTTGTTAGAAAGAGGTCTAGTGACTCTCAAGCTGGTCCTAGTGGCATTCAAAGAAAAAGGGAAGTAACCCCAGAAAAGGACTTGGTACCTGCAGTGTTAATGGAAGGGGATTCCCCTTCCAAACACTAGCATACTACTCCACCTTCTCCCCTCCTCCCGTCCTCCACACATCAACAACTCTTCAATAAATGTAAGTGACATGTTCTTCTTTCTTTCAACACGTCAGCCGTTTCCCACCGAGGCAGGGTGGCCCAAAAGGAAAAACGAAAGTTTCTCCTTTTACATTTAGTAATTTAAAGTGACATGTTATTGTACAATATTTGCATGTGTATTTATGTATTCTTTATTAAATTATTTATTATTTAATGTCCAAAAGTTCTAAAAAATATTTTATTTAACTACTTTTGGAAGTCTTGGACGGATTAAATTTATTTCCATTATTTCTTATGGGGAAAATTGATTCGTGTTACGATTGTTTCGTCTTAAGATATGCCCTCTCTGACGGATTAATATCGTAAGTCGAGGTACCACTGTACTTCTATCTCTGACATAAATATGTTCTGACAGCATTAACAATTTTAAAAATTTCCCATGAAAGGAATGTGAACATGTACAATATTTTCTCCTAGTTTGATGCTACAATTGCATTAGTCAGTGTATACCTAATAAAAAATGCACATACTATACTCTTTTTAAAAATACGCAAATAATATACGTAGTAGTAGTAAATAAATTACTGTATGAAGTTAAGAGCAAAATATATAAACCCTTCAGCCTACTGGAATCAGACAAAGAGTCCATCTAGCTAACCTCAAATTTCTATTTTTTCTACTGTATTTTTTCTTCCATCTTCCATCACTTATGCCCATTAACCAAAGCACTCAATAAGACTGCCAGTGATTCTGTAAGTAGGTGAAGCAAGACTACTGGAGCTCACATAGCTTGACAATGTTGAATAAAAAGTTTCAATATCTGATCATTTAGCATGTGTGTGAAAGCTGTAAGAGCCAGGTTTTCTCTAGTGTAGTAGATATATAAAAAGCAGTATGATGTTTGTACAGCTTAGCAAGACAAAGGTTGCATAATATACATTACTCTTATGTATGATGGAGCATCAGTGCCATGTTTAGTGAAAATCTATGATTAAATAAGTGGAAATACAATACAGTAAACCCTCTATTTAACGAATTGGAGGAAGTGGGTGGCTAGTAATGACAATTGTTGTAGATAAATTTTTTTTTTGCTGTGATTGTAACAATAATGAGCAATTCTGTAACTAAAGAACTCTGTCCACTGTTTCTAAATCTAGTGACCCAGCAGTTTTGAATTGTATTTCCAAAGTCCCTTTAATGGAGGGCTTACTAAACTGGGATATAATTCCTGGATGTTGAACTCTGCATGCTT
>WNWK01008298.1:0-85845 GCA_009830355.1 Cherax destructor | reverse complement strand
TTCTGAACACTATCATACAGGGCTTTCTGAACACTATCATACAGTGCTTTATGAACACTCATCATACAGGGCTTTCTGAACACTATCATACAGTGCTTTCTGAACACTATCATACAGGGCTTTCTGAACACTATCATACAGTGCTTTCTGAACACTATCATACAGGGCTTTCTGAACACTATCATACAGTGCTTTCTGAACACTATCATACAGGGCTTTCTGAACACTATCATACAGTGCTTTCTGAACACTATCATACAGTGCTTTCTAACACTATCATACAGGGCTTTCTGAACACTATCATACAGTGCTTTTGAACACTATCATACAGGGCTTTCTGAACACTATCATACAGTGCTTTCTGAACACTATCATACAGGGTTTTCTGAACACTATCATACAGGGTTTTCTGAACACTATCATACAGGGCTTTCTGAACACTATCATACAGGGCTTTCTGAACACTATCATACAGGGTTTCTGAACACTATCATACCTTGATATACCTTTGAAGAGTTTCGAGGTATCTCTCTGAGCCCGCCATGGGCCAGGCCTGTCTGGTGCTTGCCTGGTCAACCAGGCTGTTGCTGCTGGAGGCCCGCTGCCCCACATATCCATCACAGCCTGGTTGATCTGGCACCTGGTGAAGATATTTGTCCAGTTTCCTCTTGAAGGCTTCTACACTGGTTCCAGCCGTGTTTCGATATCTTCTGGTAAGATGTTGAATGTCTGGGACCCCGGATGTTAATACAGTGCTCCCGTATTGTCCCCACCGCACCCTGCTCCTCACTGGGTTTATTTTACACTTTCTCCCATATCTCTCACTCCAGTATGTTGTTATGGCAGTGTGCAGATTTGGGACCAGGCCCTCAAGTACTTTCCATGTATATATTATCATGTATCTCTCTCTCCTCCGCTCCAATGAGTACATGTTCAAGACTTGAAGGCGTTCCAAATTTAGATGTTTCAATGGCTCAATGTAGCCGTAAACGATCTCTGGATTTGTTCCAGCTCTGCTATTTCTCCTGCTCCTGCTCAGTGCTGACGGCCCCCATCAGCACTGAGCAGTATTCTAAGTGAGGGAGCACTAGCGATTTGAATAGTGTCACCATCGGCATTATTTCCCTTGTTTTGAAAGTTCTCAATACCCACCCCGTCATCTTCCTGGCTGTTGTGATCTTTGTCTTGTTATGGTCTTTAAACGACAGATCAGCAGACATAATTATTCCCAAGTCCTTTACGTGTTCCTTTCTGTTCTATGTGGTGACCTCTTGCGTTTTGTATATAGTGTTCCTTTGAGTTCTTCATTTTTCCATACCTAAGCAGCTGAAACTTATCACCATTGAACGTCATGTTGGTCTCCACTGCCCATTGGAAGACCTTGCTTATGTCCTCCTGTAATTTTTCAGTGTCCTCTACCGTAGTGACTTTCATGCTTATTTTAGTGTCATCTGCAAATGATGATACAAAAGTGTGCTGGGTGTTTTTATCTATGTCTGCTATGAGGATGAGAAACAGCAGAGGTACAGGACAGTGCCTTGGGGCACTGAGCTTTGACCTCGCTGATGCTGGATCTTGCCCTGTTCACTACTACTTTTGTGTTCTTTGTGTTAGGAACTCAAAATCCATCTGCCTACCTTCCCGTAATGCCTATGGCCCTCATTTTGTGCGCTATCACTCCATGATCGCATTTGTCAAACGCCTTTGCAAAATCTGTGTAAATCACATCTGCGTTTTGGTCGTCCTCCAATGCCTCCGTAATTCTGTCATAATGGTTCAGCAGCTGTGACAGGCATGATCGACCCGCTCTAAAGCCATGCTGGTTCGGGTTATGTTGGTTGTGCTGGTCCATGAACTTTGTAATCTGCCGTCTCATCACCTTTAAAGATTTTTATGATGTGAGAAGTGAGGGCTACTGGTCTGTAATTTTTAGCTAGTGCTCTACTACCTCCCTTATGCAAAGGAGCTATGTCTGCACTCTTTAAGGCCTCTGGAATTTCACCTAGATCTAAGCTCTTTCTCCACAGAATACTAAGGGCTCTTTGCTAATGGTACTTTGCACTGCTTTATAAATAAAGCATTCCATGAATCTGGTCCAGGTGCTGAGTGAGTGGGCATGTTGGCCATTTCTTTTCGAAATCTATGGGATTTGTACTAATGTCGGTTAGGTGGTCTGCGCAGCCTTCTGCTGGAGTGAAAAATATTTCTGCATTTTCTACCTTGCTGTCATTTAGTGGGTTGCTGAACACTGACTCATACTGTTCTTTTGAGGAATTTCACTCATTTCCTGTTCATCGTCCGTATACGAATCTCCTCTCAATAATGGTCCAATTCTACAGGTAGTTCTTAGCTTGGATTTTGCATAGGAGTAGAAATATTTTGGGTTTCTTGCAATATCCTGTATGGCTCTTTGTTCCTTTGTACTTCTTCTGTCAGGTATGACATCTTAAGTTTTTGTTCTAATTCCGTGATCTCTCGGTTAAGGCTATCTCTCTTCTGTTGCAACATAACTGTGTTTTTCAGCAATTCAGTAACCCGTTTTCTCCTGTACCATCTCCTACGCTCTCTCTATATCTGATCTTCTTGGGGTTTCCTCAATGGTACGTGTTTCTATACATACCTTGTATGCTTCTGTATTCAGCTTCTCTAGGCACTGGTGGGGATTTAGGGTGCTCATGTCTGATTCCCATGATATGTCTGATAGCTCTTGGTTTATTTTTTCCCAGTCAATTCTATGGTTATTAAAATTAAACTTACTGAACATTCCGTCTCTAAATTAGTGTCGCAGTTCCCTAACCCTGAGTTAATACTAGTTTGAACTTCTATGATGTTATGATCAGAGTATATTGTTTTTGTAACTGTTATGTCTCTGATTAATTCCTCGTTGTTTGTGAATATCAAATCCAGGGTATTTTCATTTCTAGTGGGATCAATTATCTGTTGGTTTAGTGAATATTTTTCACAAAGCCTCATTAGTTCCCTGGTATGTGCCTGTTGGGCCAGGGTGCTTCCAGGAGTTATTTCTGGTATAACATTATGGTGCCTCATCTTCCATTTTACATGAGGGAGATTAAAATCTCCAAGGATTAAAATGTTTGGGGTGGGATTTTCTAGCCTATCCAGATAGCTATCTATCTTCTTTAACTGCTCTGTGAATTCCTCCGCAGTTGCTGATGGTGGTTTGTATACTAGGATAATTACTAGATTCTTATTTTCCACTTTAATGCCGAGGATTTCTACTATATCATTCGTAGCGTTCAAAACTTCTGTGCAACAGAGAGTATCTTTTATATAGAGTCCTACTCCTCCTGTGACCTATTAATTCTATCACATCTATACATGTTATAGTTTTCTATCTGAATCTCTCCGTCCAAAACATCCCTTGTATGTGTTTCTGTAAATGCTCCAAACATGGCATTTGCTTCTGATAGGAGTCCACTAACATAACTAACTTTGTCATTTTTATTTGATTTCAGACCCTGAATATTTGCAAATATGAAGCAGGAGTTACCATTTGGGATGTTTGGTCTTTCTTTGTGTTTGGTTAGTACCACTGGTGATGTCCTACCTGGTATGGCCCCTGGTGCCCATACCCTGGTTTCTCCAGTACTGACTTTGATTGTTTATACAGCCCTGATGAGCTGGTGCCTGTCTTGTCTTGTCCCACTGTTCTGCCCATCTGTCCCCTCTGTACCATTTCCACCTTTTGTCTCTTTCTTTTATCTGGTTGTTTCTCCTTATATCTAAAAAGATTGCTGTTCTTTTTCATTTTCCCTTTCCCTGCTTTCTCTGTATCGTACTGTTCCCTTTATAGTGGTGGGGTCTGGGCCATTCTCTGGACTGTGTTGAAGCTTGACACATCACTGGATGGAAGTATCTGCACTCTTTGTTAAACCGACACTTTCCTTTCCTTAACATGTTGGCACATTTTCTGGTGTGTTTATTCCAACAATCTCTGCCATAAAGGCACATACCTTTAGCATAGAATTTGCATATATTTTGGCTGCCTATATTTACTGACTTTGTATTTTCCCAAAAATCTGCAGAATTATCTGCGTTTTTTTCCTCTCTTTCCACTCCTTGGTTTTCCTCGTTATCTGCGCTTTTCTCCTTTGATGACATGGGGCCAACATTTTCCCTGGAAGAGGACTCCCCTACTATATCTGTATTAGAGGCTATGGCTGTGGTGGCGTCCTTAACCAAAACCGGATGTTCACTATGGCTGGGGGCTGGGTCTGGGTCAGTCCTGGGACTGGGGCTGAGTTAGCTAATGTTTTTGTCTCCTGTGTTTTTTCCCGTGGATGACTGTTTATTTTTGGGTCAATTGTTGTAGACTGGTCATTCTGTGTGTTATACTTTACCCCTTTCTTATCTTCCCAAGTTCTATAAATACCGGGGAGACTATTCAATAGTTCCTCTTTTCTTCATGCTTATTGTTTATTAGCCTCCTGAGTGCTTTCCTGATATCTGTCCATAGTTCCACATCCTTGTTGCAGATCCAGAAACACCTTTCTAGACGGATGTCACTTCTTGTTACTGTGTTAATTTTTGAACATGTGACATGATGTTTTGAAAAGCAAAGGTTGCATGTGATTCTAGATCTTTTCCCAAGAGCCTTTTCACAAGTCCCACAGATATACTGTACTGCCATCCTGCCTGTATCCTATTTGTATTAGTATATGTGGGTTGTACTGATTATGGAGACTTACTACACCTTATATTATATTATTGTTATAAGAACATAAGAACATAAGAAAGACGGAACACTGCAGCAGGCCTACTGGCCCATGCGTTATAATATGTATTTACTTAATATGTATTTACTTCTGTTTGCTCACTGTATAACTTTCTATCATACAGGGTTTTCTGAACACTATCATACAGGGTTTTCTGAACACTATCATACAGGGTTTTCTGAACACTATCATACAGGGCTTTCTGAACACTATCATACAGGGCTTTCTGAACACTATCATACAGGGCTTTCTGAACATTATCATACAAGGCTTTCTGAACACTATCATACAGGGCTTTCTGAACACTATCATACAGGGCTTTCTGAACACTATTATACAGGGTTTTCTGAACACTATCATACAGGGCTTTCTGAACACTATCATACAGGGCTTTCTGAACACTATCATACAGGGCTTTCTGAACACTATTATACAGGGCTTTCTGAACACTATTATACAGGTCTTTCTGAACACTATCATACAGGGCTTTCTGAACACTATTATACAGGGCTTTCTGAACACTATCATACAGGGCTTTCTGAACACTATTATACAGGGCTTTCTGAACACTATTATACAGGGCTTTCTGAACACTATTATACAGGGCTTTCTGTACACTATTATACAGGGCTTTCTGAACACTATTATACAGGGCTTTCTGAACACTATTATACAGGGCTTTCTGAACACTATTATACAGGGCTTTCTGAACACTATTATACAGGGCTTTCTGAACACTATTATACAAGGCTTTCTGAACACTATTATACAGGGCTTTCTGAACACTATTATACAGGGCTTTCTGTACACTATCTATATAATGCTAACTTAATTTTTGTTTTGACAATAATGTAATAGTAAAGTTTACTCCGTGTCCTCCTTACTGTCAGTGTTTTTAAAGACACGGTAACCACCAGACGAGCCTGGCCCATGGCCGGGCTCAGAGAGTAGATACTCTCGAAACTCTTCAAAGGTATATCAAAAGGTAACAGAGAGGTAGCAGTAGTTACCAGTGTTATCTTAGCCACCAACTATTAACTGGAACTCATAATACTTTAACACTGTCATGAATTTGTTGAAGATGAAATCTGTAAGAAAGATATTTAGGTGGAGAGCCTTTATGTGTTAGTGTGCTGACCTCAGCACTGAGTAAGTTGACCCTCACGGAGCAGCACTTCGCTGAGACAACATACACGCAGGTGTTGCTCCACACATGAGCCTCTTAGTGCTGGTGTTACCTTTGATATACCATTGAAGGGTTTCCAGAGTTTGCTTACTCTCGCAGCAAGGCACTGAGCCACTCTTGTCTGGTGCTTACTTGGTTAACTAGGCTGTTGCTGGCCCACATATCCATCACAACCTGGTTGATCTAGCACCTGGCAGAGGTATTTGTCGAGTTGATGACTTCTACACTTGCCCCGGCAGTGTTTTCTGCTATCTTCTAGTAACGTGTTAAATAGTCTGGGACCACTGGTGAATATCTCTCGCAGTATTAAGTATTTTCCACGTATCATATATTTATCTCTCCTTCAATCCAGAGAATAGAACATAAGAATGGAGGAACACTGCAGCAGGCCTACTGGCCCATACAAGACAATACATATTTAGGGCTCTGAGACAGTGCCAGTAATATAAATGCTTTATTGGCTCTATGTGAGTCATACATCATCTATCTTCCGCTCTGATATCTCTCCTGCCTTGAATGAAGCTGTCAACACTCAACACAATTATAAGCGAGAGAGCAGAAATTATTTGAATAGTGTCGTTGAGAGACAATACAATAAGTGTCAGGGGCCCAAGACTGTTCAACTGCCTCCCAGCATACATCAGGGGATTACCAACAAACCCCTGGCTGTCTTCAAGCAGGCACTGGACAGGCACCTAACGTCGGTGCCTGACCAGCCAGGCTGTGGTTCGTACGTTGGACTGCGTGCGGCCAGCAGTAACAGCCTGATTGATCAGGCTCTGATCCAACATGAGGCCTGGTCACAGACCGGGCCGCGGGGGCGTTGACCCCTGGAACTCTCTCCAGGTATACTCCAGGTATTAGCATTATTTCTCTTATTTGGAAATTTCTCATTATCTACACCATCATTTTCATACTTAGTATAGTTTATAAGATAGGTCAGTTGACATTATTACTCTAGGTTCTTCGTCCTTCACATGTTCCTTTCCTTCTGTTTGCTGATCTTCAGTTTTGTATGCTGTGTTCTTTCTGAATTCTTTCTTTCCATATCTAAGCGCTTGGAAGTTTTTACCACTCAATACTGTGTTATTTTTCCTTGCCCACTGGAAGTCTTTGTTTATATCTTCTTGCATTTGTACCGAGTCTTCTAACGAGGTGATTGTCATTCTTATTTTGGTGTCATCCGCAAATGATAATACGAAATCTTGACGAGGTTGTTTATCTATGTTCTCTATGAAGATGAGAAACAGTTCTCTATGAAGATGAGAAACAGTAGAGGTGACAGGACCGTGCCTTGGGGTACTGAGCTTCTTACTTTACTTATTCTAGATTTAGTTTTGTTTACTACTGCTACTACTAATACTCTTTGTGTTCTGAGTGTTGCACATGTGTCTTACTGACAAGTACCTGAGTGTTACACATGTGTCTTATTGACAAGTACCTGAGTGTTACACATGTGTCTTACTGACAAGTACCTGAGTGTTAACATGTGTCTTGCATACCTGATTCTACATGTTACGACAAGTACGAGTGTTAACATGTGTCTTATTGACAAGTACCTGAGTGTTACACATGTGTCTTATGACAAGTACCTGAGTGTTAACATGTGTCTTATGACAAGTACGAGGTACCTGTGTCTTTATACTAGTGTTATGTGTCTTACTGACAAGTACCTGAGTGTTACACATGTGTCTTACTGACAAGTACCTGAGTGTTATACATGTGTCTTATTGACAAGTACCTGAGTGTTACACATGTGTCTTATTGACAAGTACCTGAGTGTTATACATGTGTCTTACAAGTACCTGAGTGTTACACATGTGTCTTACAAGTACCTGAGTGTTACACATGTCTTACTGACAAGTACCTGAGTGTTACACATGTGTCTTATTGACAAGTACCTGAGTGTTACACATGTGTCTTATGTGTCTTATTGACAAGTACCTGAGTGTTACACATGTGTCTTATTCATCATCTTGTCGACATTACACATCAGTAGTGGAAGGGTTGTGTTGGTGAGGCGATAAAAGCAGCCTCTGGCGTGCTATGCTGAGGTACCACAGTGCTATGCTGAAAGTCCCCCGATGTGGTACCACCACTGCTATCTGAGTACCCCGAGTGCTATGCTGAGGTTTACCACCACGTTACATGTGCTGAGTGCCACCACGTACTATGCTGAGGTACCACCACGTGCTATGCTGAGGTACCACCACGTGCTATGCTGAGGTACCACCACGTACTATGCTGAGGTACCACCACGTGCTATGCTGAGGTACCACCACGTGCTATGCTGAGGTACCACCACGTGCTATGCTACAGTGCCACCACGTACTTGCTGAGGTACTCACCACGTGCTAAGTGCTGAGTGTACCACCAGTGTGTGCTTGAAGTACCCCACGTCTATGCATGGTGCTACACGTACTGAGGTTTTACCACCGTGTCTTACTGACGGTCCACCTTAGAGGTTCACCATGTCTTGCTGAGGTACCACCATGTGCTATCTGAAGTACCAGTGTTACTATATGTGTCCACTGACAAGACTGAGTGTTACACAGTGCTTATCTGAAGTACCTACCAGCTGCTATACTGAGTGTACACAGTGTCTATGCTGACAACGTACCTAGTGTTATGTCACCACTGTGCTATCTGAGGTACCACCAGCTATCCTGAGTGTTACACTGTGTCTATCTGACAAGTACCCAGTGTTATGCTGAAGTACCTATTCCACATGTGCTATGAGACTGAGTGTACACCGTGTATGCTGAGTACAACGTACCTATGTACATGGGCTATACACCATGTACTATGTGAGTTACCACACGTGCTTGCTGAGTGTACCATGTGTCTTATGCTAAGTACCACACTTTGCTATGCTGAGGTACCGCCACGTGCTATGCTGGGGTCTTACCACGTACTGCTGAGGTACCACAGTGCTAAGTCTGAGGTTACCACCACGTGTCTTATGCGTTGAGGTTTACCACAGTGCTATGCTGAGGTACCACCATGTGCTCGAGTACCTCACGTGCTTGCTGAGTACCACACGTGCTATGCTGAGGTACCACCAGTACATGCTGAGGTACACCACGTGTCTCATCTGAGGTACCACCACGTGCTATGCTAGGTACCAGTGTATGCTGGGTACCGACCAGTGCTATCCTCAGGTACCAGTGCTATGCAGGTACCACGTGTATGCTCAGGTACCACACTTTGCTGTGTCTTGAAGACCTTGTGCATGTGCTGAGGACCAGCACATGTGTCTTACTGAGTACCATGTTACACTGTGCTTATGCAAGTACCACGTGTTACATGTCTTACCTGCGTACTGAGGTACCACCGTGCTTACTGCATCCTGAGTGTTACCATGTGTCTATGCTGACAAGTACCATGTTACACATGTGCTTATAGTACCTGAGTGTTACACATGTGTTTTATGCAGTACACTGAGTGTGTCATGTGTCTCACTAAAGTACTGGTGTTCCCACATGTGCTATGCTCAGGTTAACCAGTGTCTTATGCAAGTACCCTGGTGTTCATTGCTTGAGGTACACTAGTGTTACTGTGTCACTGACAAGTACCTGAGGTACCACAGTGTCTTGACAAGTACCTGAGTGTTACCATGTGTCTTACAAGTCAGCTGAGTGTTACCATGTCACTGATGCTGAGGTTACACATGTGTCTTACTGAAGGTACCTAGTTTCACATGTGTCTATGACAAGTACTGAGTGTTACACATGTGCTTATGCAGGTACCTGTACCACGTGAGCTATGGCTGAGGTACCACAGTCTTCTACAGTGCTGAGGTACCACCACGTGCTATGCTCAGGTACCACCGTGCAATGCTCATGTACCACCGTGTGCTGTGCTGAGGTACCACCGCGTGCTATGCTCAGGTACAACTGTGTGCTATGCTCAGGTACCAACGCGTGCTATGCTCAAGAAGATAACGGGGTGGATATTGAGAACTTTCAAAACAAGGGAAATAATGCCGATGGTGACACTCTTCAAATCGCTAGTGCTTCCCCACTTAGAATACTGCTCAGTGCTGACGACCCCGTTCAGGGCAGGAGAAATATCAGAGCTGGAACAAATTCAGAGATCGTTTACGGCTCACATTGAGCCATTGAAACATCTAAATTACTGGGAACGCCTTCAAGTCTTGAACATGTACTCATTGGAGCTGAGGAGAGAGAGATACATGATAATATATACCTGGAAAGTACTTGAGGGCCTGGTCCCAAATCTGCACACTGCCATGACAACATACTGGAGTGAGAGATATGGGAGGAAGTGTAAAATAAACCCAGTGAGGAGCAGGGGTGCGGTGGGCACAATACGGGAGCACTGTATTAACATCCGGGGTCCCAGACTATTCAATATCTTACCAGAAGATATCAGAAACACGGCTGGAACCAGTGTAGAAGCCTTCAAGAGGAAACTGGACAAATATCTTCACCAGGTGCCAGATCAACCAGTCTGTGATGGTTATATGTGGCAGCGGGCCTCCAGCAGCAACAGCCTGATTGACCAGGCAAGCACCAGACAAGCCGGGCTCATGGCCGGGCTCAGAGAGTAGAGAGTATGTGCAGCAGTTAGGTATCTTTATTCCGAAACGTTTCGCCTACATAATAGGCTTCTTCAGTCGAATACAGAAGAGTTAATAGAAGCAGTAGAGATGTGAAGACGATATAATCAGTCCATCAGCCTTGAAGACATAGTTTTGAGGTGGTCAGTCCCTCAGCCACGCTGTCATAAGTTTTTAGTGTCTGCGGCAGTGATGTTCTTTGTAAATCATGAGCTGTTTTGTATATATATTTGTATATGTTAGTGTTGTCAATCACTATAATTTAGTCGGTGATCAATGCTTGACTGCATATCATTATTGAGGCGATACGGATACCTACACATATATTTGTGTGTTAGTACGCGCGACGTGGATGTCTGCGTACGTACGTGCTTGTCACCTAAGTTCCCTTTCTTCTAACAAGCACGTACGTTACCCCTTCTTCTAATAACATGTTCATTTTCCCACTATAATCTACCTTGTCCATAATTACTATCACATTTGCTTTGTCTGTTTCGTAATGTGAAGTCCAGGATCTTATTTCATGGTATAACTTAACAAATCTTTGATGACAATTGTGTTGTAGAGGTGTGAGCACAGCTATAATAATTATGGACAAGGTAGATTATAGTTGAAAAATGAACGTTATTAGAAGAATGGGTAACGTACGTGCTTGTTAAGGCGTGCCTTCATGTTGGCGTATAAGTTCACGTGCGTATATGTGTGTGGCTGTGGACACTTATACAGTAGGAACCTCCCTTATACATCCATCTTGATGACACAGATACTTTCACACGAGGATTACCTCTGATATTCCTTTGATGAGTTCCCAGAGTTGTTCTACTCTCGGAGCCCGGCCATGAGCCAGGCTCGTCTGGCGTTTGCCTGGTCAGCCTGGCTGTTGCTGCTGGTGGCCCGCTGGGGGCTAGATCCTCGATCCTCGTAACGCAGCTTGATCTCTGGTTAGTCAAGTGTCATGTATCAGCCACACATTCCACTGACACTGGAATGTATGACCGTGACACACATCCTGCCAGATCAACCAGGCTGTGACGGTTCTACGAACCAGCGGGCCGCCAACAGAAACAGCCTGGTTGAACAGGCAGTACACTGCTGAGGACGACACACACTGCTGAGGACGATACACACTACTGAGGACGACACACTACTGAGGACGACACACACTTCTGAGGATGACACTGCTGAGGACGACACAAACTGCTGAGGACGACACACTACTGAGGACGACACACTACTGAGGACGACACACACTACTGAGGACGACACACACTGCTGAGGACGACACACACTGCTGAGGACGACACACTACTGAGGACGACACACACTTCTGAGGACGACACACTGCTGAGGACGACACACTGCTGAGGACGACACACTACTGAGGACGACACACTACTGAGGACGACACACTGCTGAGGACGACACACACTGCTGAGGACGACACACACTACTGAGGACGACACACACTACTGAGGACGACACACACTGCTGAGGACGACACACTGCTGAGGACGACACACTACTGAGGACGACACACTACTGAGGACGACACACTGCTGAGGACGACACACACTTCTGAGGATGACACTGCTGAGGACGACACTGCTGAGGACGACACACTGCTGAGGACGACACACACTTCTGAGGATGACACTGCTGAGGACGACACAAACTGCTGAGGACGACCCACTGCTGAGGACGACACACACTTCTGAGGATGACACTGCTGAGGACGACACAAACTGCTGAGGACGACACACTGCTGAGGACGACACACTACTGAGGACGACACACTGCTGAGGACGACACACTGCTGAGGACGACACACTACTGAGGACGACACTGCTGAGGACGACACACACTTCTGAGGATGACACTGCTGAGGACGACACAAACTACTGAGGACGACACACAGTACTGAGAACGACACATACACACTGCTGAGGACGATACATGCACATTGCTGAGGACACATACACACTGCTGAGGACGAAACACACACACACACTGCTGAGGACGACACACACACTGCTGAGGACGACACACACACTGCTGAGGACGACACACACACTGCTGAGGACGACACACACACTGCTGAGGACGACACACACACTGCTGAGGACGACACACACACTGCTGAGGACGACACACACACTGCTGAGGACGACACACAGGTTGCACCAGCTCTTATTGGAACAATGTCTCTGTGTAGAGCTTTATCCAGCACTGTGTGTAGAGCTTTATCCAGCACTGTGTGTAGAACTTTATCCAGCGCTGTTTGTGTGTGTAGAGCTTTCAAGCACTGTCTGTTTATGTAGAGCTTTATCAAGCACTGTGTGTGTAGAGCTTTAGCACTGTCTGTGTGTAGAGCTTTACCAATCACTGTCTGTATGTGTAGAGCTTTATCAATCACTGTCTGTGTGTGTAGAGCTTTATCAAGCACTGTGTGTGTAGAGCTTTATCCAGCACTGTCTGTGTAGAGCTTTATCGAACAGTTTTTCTCTTCTTAGAGATTCATCAAGTATGAGAAGACACGTTCTAAAGAGCCACTATGATAGCTCTCACTCCAAGTTCTTACTTGTAATAAGCTTTCATTCTGATAGAGCTGTGTTACATAACAGACCTCACCTTCGTGTGTTAGTGTGACTAGTTAATGTTCCATGTCGTTCCGAAACGTCGTCATAAGGTCGTTTCTCCCTTGTGCGGGTTATTTATATATTGTACCTTCTTGTTCTTTTACAGACAGCTATTTGTGATTGAAGAATTATAACTGTAAATGGTAAATGATTCTTATTGTAACCAGCTGGCCCAGTGGCTAACGCGCCGGTCTGAAGTTTTACGACACACTTGCCGCGAGTTCAAGCCCCGCCCGTACCGTGGTTTGATAGAGGAAGTAGGGAGTAGTTATGAGTTATGGTTTTCAAAGTGTGGGTCGAGGACCCCTTGATGGGTCGCTAAGTTTTTGCAATGTGTGGGCCAGAAGAGCCTGGCCCATGGCCGGGCTCAGAGAGTAGATAAACTCTCGAAACTCTTCAAAGGTATATCAAAGGTAAAGGTATATGAGTATTGCTCCTCCAGCCAGTGCTGGAGTTTCTCAATTAGCGGAGAATAAAATTGCGACTATTAGCATGTCGCCAGGCCGTTACTGTGACGGCACGTCACGGAACCCTTGCCGTCACCCCGACAGCAACTCCGTCACGGAACACTTGCCGTCACCCTGACAGCAACTCCGTCACGGAACACTTGCCGTCACCCTGACAGCAACTCCGTCACGGAACACTTGCCGTCACCCTGACAGCAACTCCGTCACGGAACACTTGCCGTCACCCCAGCAACTCCGTCACGTAACACTTGCCGTCACGTAACACTTGCCGTCACCCTGACAGCAACTCCGTCACGGAACACTTGCCGTCACCCTGACAGCAACTCCGTCACGGAACACTTGCCGTCACCCTGACAGCAACTCCGTCACGTAACACTTGCCGTCACCCTGACATCAACTCCGTCACGGAACACTTGCCGTCACCCTGACATCAACTCCGTCACGGAACACTTGCCGTCACCCTGACAGCAACTCCGTCACGTAACACTTGCCGTCACCCCAGCAACTCCGTCACGTAACACTTGCCGTCACCCTGACAGCAACTCCGTCACGGAACACTTGCCGTCACCCCAGCAACTCCGTCACGTAACACTTGCCGTCACCCTGACAGCAACTCCGTCACGGAACACTTGCCGTCACCCTGACAGCAACTCCGTCACGGAACACTTGCCGTCACCCTGACAGCAACTCCGTCACGGAACACTTGCCGTCACCCTGACAGCAACTCCGTCACGTAACACTTGCCGTCACCCTGACATCAACTCTGTCACGGAACACTTGCCGTCACCCTGACATCAACTCCGTCACGGAACACTTGCCGTCACCCTGACAGCAACTCCGTCACGTAACACTTGCCGTCACCCCAGCAACTCCGTCACGTAACACTTGCCGTCACCCTGACAGCAACTCCGTCACGGAACACTTGCCGTCACCCTGACAGCAACTCCGTCACGTAACACTTGCCGTCACCCTGACAGCAACTCCGTCACGTAACACTTACCGTCACCCCAGCAACTCCGTCACGTAACACTTGCCGTCACCCTGACAGCAACTCCGTCACGGAACACTTGCCGTCACCCTGACAGCAACTCCGTCACGTAACACTTGCCGTCACCCCAGCAACTCCGTCACGGAACACTTGCCGTCACCCTGACAGCAACTCCGTCACGGAACACTTGCCGTCACCCTGACAGCAACTCCGTCACGTAACACTTGCCGTCACCCTGACAGCAACTCCGTCACTGGGTCACACATGACAGACAGGGACGTCCACGCTAGTATACACTGTCGTCTGCTGAGTGTTCGGGTTTGTACTCTACGATTTGTATTCACTGACTTGTGTTTATGGGGTCGAGACTTAGCTCCTGGCCCTGGCTTATCTGTGTTTTCACCTTGAATGTGTCCCCTGTATCCTGGTCCTCTTAATTCAAATAGTATGTCCCTGTCTGCGCTATCCATCCCATCTAGGATTTTGTATGTTGTAATCATGTCTCTCATTGTCTTTCTCTCCGCAAGGGTCGTCAGAATTAGTTAAGAACATAAGAAAGAAGGAACACTGCAGCAGGCCTACTGGCCCATGCGAGACAGGTCCAAGTCTCCAACCGGCTTAAGCCAATGCCCCGACCCAGCCAGGTCAGGTTACATTCACTTAAGGAAGGAACACGGCATCTGACCTAGTAGCACAAGCTAGTCAGGACCAACTCACACCCACCCGCACCCCACCTGGAGTTAACACTCCAGGTAAACTACAGGTAGTCAGGTCACTTCCACTTAAGGAATTAGTACGACATCTGACGTAGTAGCACAAGCTAGTCAGGTTAAACTCACACCCACCCACACCCACTCATGTATTTATCTAACCTATTTTTAAAACTACACAACCTTTTAGCTTCTATGACGGTACTCGGGAGTTTGTTCCACTCATCGACAACTCTATTACCAAACCAATGCTTTCCTATATCCTTCCTGAATCTGAATTTATCCAACTTAAAGCCATTGCTGCGAGTCCTGTCAATACTAGATATTTTTAGCACGCTATTTACATCCCCTTTATTTATTCCTGTTTTCCATTTATACACCTCAATCATATCCCCCCTAATTCTACGCCTTTCTAGAGAGTGCAGATTCAGGGCCCTCAGTCTATCTTCATAGGGAAGATTTCTGATACATGGGATCAACTTTGTCATCCTCCTCTGTACGTTTTCCAGAGCATTTATATCCATTCTGTAATACGGTGACCAGAACTGTGCAGCATAATCTAAATGAGATCTAACCAAAGATATATAGAGTTGAAGAACAACCTGAGGACTTCTATTATTTATACTTCTTGATATGAAGCCAAGGATTCTGTTCGCTTTATTGCGAACACTTATGCACTGCTGTCTTGGTTTCAGATTACTACTAATCAGAACTCCTAAATCCTTCTCGCAATCACAAGTATTAAGATCTACATTATTCAGTTTATATGTGGCATGGTTATTGTCCTGTCCAATATTTAGAACTTTGCATTTGTCTACATTAAACTGCATCTGCCACTTCTCCGACCACTGCATCAGTCTATTCAAATCATCCTGGAGTGCTCTAATGTCCTCATTAGAATGAATTGGACGGCCTATTTTGGTGTCATCAGCAAATTTGCTTATATTGCTATTTATTCCCACATCTATGTCGTTTATGTAAATTGTAAACAACAGGGGCCCCAAAACTGACCCCTGTGGGACACCGCTTGAGACGTGCCCCCATTCTGATTTCTCCCCATTTATGCAAACTCTCTGCTGCCTATTTGTCAACCATGCCTCTACCCAGGAAAAAAATTCTCCTCCTATTCCGTGTGCCTTAATTTTCCTCAATAATCTCTGATGTGGAACTCTATCGAAAGTCCATATACACAATATCATATTCATTACCAAGTTCTTTGAACCCCTCCTCATAGCGTATATCTCAAGTCTGGTACTTGCTTGGTTGCAAACCTTTGGCATTTTTGAAGGTTCTTCACGTGCTTTATCAGGTGTGGGCTCCATGCTGGGGCCGCGTACTCGCGTACTCAATGATTGGCTTAATATATGTCGTATAAAGTGAATTAATTTTTGAGGTTTGCAAATGTTACACAAGTTACTGTCGTTATACAGTTTGTGTAGTCCTGGTGATATGCTTGGTGGTATGTTAACTCCCAGGTTCTTTTTCACTCTCGGATATTTGCAGTTTCTCTCTGCTGAGGCTTTACTCTGTGTCCGGTCTTCCCTCACCTCCAATTCGCATGACCTTGCATTTGTTCGGATTGAACTCAAGAAGTCACTTGTTTAGCCGTATCTGTAGTCCTTTGAGATTTTCCTAAGTTTATTATTGTCCTCTCTCTCTCTCTCTCTCTCTCTCTCTCTCTCTCTCTCTCTCTCTCTCTCTCTCTCTCTCTCTCTCTCTCTCTCTCTCTCTGTATCTGTGTGTCCACCTAGTTATGGTTGTAGGGGTGGGTACAGGGCTCCTAACAAGCTGCCTTTATTCCCATTTACTGGGTTCTGGCTTCATCAATGTTGCATTCTTGAAGTTTAAACCTCACATTGAGCCATTGAAACATCTAAATTATTGGGAACGCCTTCAAGTCTTGAACATGTACTCATTGGAGCGGAGGAGAGAGAGATACATGATAATATATACTTGGAAAGTACTTAAGGGCCTGGTCCCAAATCTGCACACTGCCATAACAACATACTGGAGTGAGAGATATGGGAGGAAGTGTAAAATAAACCCAGTGAGGAGCAGGGGTGCGGTGGGCACAATACGGGAGCACTGTATTAACATCCGGGGTCCCAGACTATTCAACATCTTACCAGAAGATATCAGAAACACGGCTGGAACCAGTGTAGAAGCCTTCAAGAGGAAACTGGACAAGTATCTTCACCAGGTGCCAGATCAACCAGGCTGTGATGGATATGTGGGACAGCGGGCCTCCAGCAGCAACAGCCTGGTTGACCAGGCTAGCACCAGACGAGCCTGGCCCATGGCCGGGCTCAGAGAGTAGATACTCTCGAAACTCTTCAAAGGTATATCAAAGGTATTACCTCCACTACTTTGCTATTCATATCATTCCACTCCATTACCGCCAGATCATTCCACTCCACTACCCTCAGATCACTCCACTACCCTCAGATCACTCCACTACCCTCAGATCACTCCACTACCCTCAGATCACTCCACTACCCTCAGATCACTCCACTACCCTCAGATCACTCCACTACCTCTCACCCACATCGACCCCCACTACCCTCAGATCACTCCACTACCCTCAGATCACTCCACTACCCTCAGAATCCACTCGTCCCACTACCCTCAGATCACTCCACTACCCTCAGATCACTCCACTACCCTCAGATCACTCCACTACCCTCAGATCACTCCACTACCCTCAGATCACTCCACTACCCTCAGATCACTCCACTACCCTCAGATCACTTTTAGATCATCCCACTTCACCTCAGAACATCTCGCTTCACCTCAGATCATCCCACTTCACCTCAGATCATCCCACTTCACCTCAGATCATCCCACTTCACCTCAGATCATCTCACTTCACCATCCACAATTTAGAGAGGAAACTAGACAATGTTTCGGACCATCTTGGTTCATTATCAGATCGCGCCTTATCAGCGTCCTTCATTCTTATATGTGGAGTATTACCATCGTACCCCTGACTCTCTTGAAGAAACACGTGGTCAAGTCAGTGCTTGATCAGCCTGGTTGACCAGGCTATCCAGCGGGAAGCCTGGTCTAGGACCGGGTCGCGGGGACGCTGACCCTCGGAACACACTCCACGAAGTAATAACGTTGGTAGAAATGACAAAGCTCCTGGAGAGCGAAACGTTGTCACAATAAAATGTCACATTAGTTGCATCTGTGTCCTTTTACCTAACACTCCAGGTAGACAGGTAGATGACTTTTGCGACTTAAGAATAAATCAGGAAGGACTCAAATATCTATTGTCTTGTCCATATCGCTGGTTGAAAGTAAATTGATCCGTACTTCCTAAAATGCTGTGGTGCTATGTTAAGCTGCGTTCTGCTAACGCTTACAGCCAGATTGATCATGTTAGATGAGTGAGACACATGGACAACACTTTGGTAACTTTATTGACGAGACGGTCGCCTGCTCAGCAGGCTTCTTCAGTCGATATAGAGGTGACAACAACGGAGGTAGTGAAGGTGTAGATACGAGGTGGTCAGTTCCTCAGCCTGGAGAACAAGGTACGTGATAGGTAAATTGCAAGCAGGTAGTCAGTACCTATGGTGGCTGTGTAGGTCTGCTAGTCGCTAGCACATACAGCCTGGTTGACTAGGCAGTGGCTTCGGGAGTAGAAGAGGCCTTAACACAGGTCACAGGTAAATGCTGAAACGGAACGTGGGGAAAGGAGATGAGAAGGGTGAGGACGTGGGAAGGATAGGGACGTGGGGGAAGGGATAGGGACGTGGGGAAGGGAGATAGGGACGTGGGGAGATAGGGAGGGAGGGACGTGGGGAAGGGGATAGGGACGTGGGGAAGGGAGATAGGGACGGGGGAAGAGATAGGGACGTGGGAAGGGATAGGGACGTGGGGAAGGGAGATAGGGACGTGGGGAAGGGAGATAGGGACGTGGGGAGATAGGGACGTGGGGAAGGGGATAGGGACGTGGGGAAGGGAGATAGGGACGTGGGAAGGGGATAGGGACGTGGGGGAAGGAGATAGGGACGTGGGGAAGGGAGATAGGGACGTGGGGAAGGGAGATAGGGACGTGGGGAAGGGAGATAGGGACGTGGGGGAAGGAGATAGGGACGTGGGGAAGGGGATAGGGACGTGGGGAAGGGAGATAGGGACGTGGGGGAAGGGATAGGGACGTGGGGAAAGGGAGATAGGACGTGAAGGATAGGGCGTGGGGAAGGGAGATAGGGACGTGGGGAAGGGAGATAGGGACGTGGGGAAGGGAGATAGGGTCGTGGGGAAGGAGATAGGGACGTGGGGAGAGGAGAGTAGGACGTGGGAAGGAGATAGGGACGTGGGAAGGAATAGGGACGTGGGGAAGGGAGATAGGGACGTGGGGAAGGAGATAGGGACGTGGGGAGATAGGGACGTGGGAAGGAGATAGGACGTGGGGAAGGAGATAGATGGAAGGAGAAGGACGTAAGGAGATAGGACGTGGAAGGAGTAGGGAGTGGAAGGAGTAGGTCGTGGGAAGGAGAAGCGGGGGAAGGAGATAGGGCAGAAGGAGTAGCGGGAGAGCGAGGAGAGGCCACAATAGCAACCGGAGTAACGCAGCAGCCGCGAACAGCCACAATAGCAACGGAGTACAGCACAGCCGCGGACAGCCACAATACAAGGGCAACAGCAACAGCGCAGAGACAGCCACAAAGCAACGGAGTAAAGCAGCAGCCACAGGAACAGCCACAATAGCAACCGGAGTAACAGCAGCAGCCGCAGGACAGCACAATAGCAACCGAGTAACAGCGCAGCCGCAGGAACAGCCACAATAGCAACCGGAGTAACAGCAGCAGCCGCAGGAACAGCCACAATAGCAACCGGAGTAACAGCAGCAGCCGCAGGAACAGCCACAATAGCAACCGGAGTAACAGCAGCAGCCGCAGGAACAGCAGCAATAGCAACCGGAGTAACAGCAGCAGCCGCAGGAACAGCACAATAGCAACCGGAGTAACAGCAGCAGCCGCAGGAACAGCCACAATAGCAACCGGAGTAACAGCGGCAACAACAGTAATAACAGAAACAGTGGCAGTAGTTGTAACAGGTATATCAAGAGAAAAATGGTGACAGCAACTCTGAAGACGACAACGGCAACGTGGACAAGCTTGCACCCCACTGAACACTGTAGAACCCACTGAACACTGTAGAACCCACTGAACACCACTGTAGAACCCACTGAACACTGTAGAACCCACTGAACACTGTAGAACCCACTGAACACTGTAGAACCCACTGAACACCACTGTAGAACCCACTGAACACTGTAGAACCAACTGAACACTGTAGAACCCACTGAACACCACTGTAGAACCCACTGAACACTGTAGAACCCACTGAACACTAGTGTAGAACCCACTGAACACTGTAGAACCCACTGAACACTGTAGAACCCACTGAACACTGTAGAACCCACTGAACACTGTAGAACCCACTGAACACTGTAGAACCCACTGAAAACCACTGTAGAACCCACTGAACACCACTGTAGAACCCACTGAACACTGTAGAACCTACTGAACACTGTAGAACCCACTGAACACCACTGTAGAACCCACTGAACACCACTGTAGAACCTACTGAACACTGTAGAACCCACTGAACACTGTAGAACCCACTGAACACCACTGTAGAACCCACTGAACACCACTGTAGAACCCACTGAACATCACTGTAGAACCCACTGAACACTGTAGAACCCACTGAACATCACTGTAGAACCCACTGAACACTGTAGAACCCACTGAACATCATTGTAAAACCCACTTAACACTGTAGAACCCACTGAACATCACTGTAGAACCCACTGAGAATCACTGTTGAACCCACTTAACATCACTGTAGAACCCACTGAGCATCACTGTTGAACCCACTTAACATCACTGTAGAACCCACTGAACATCACTGTAGAACCCACTGAACACTGTAGAACCCACTGAACATCACTGTAGAACCCACTGAACATCACTGTAGAACCCACTGAACATCACTGTAGAACCCACTGAACATCACTGTAGAACCCACTGAACACTGTAGAACCCACTGAACATCACTGTAGAACCCACTGAACACTGTAGAACCCACTGAACACTGTAGAACCTACTGAACACTGTAGAACCCACTGAACATGAACATCACTGTAGAACCCACTGAACACTGTAGAACCCACTGAACATCACTGTAGAACCCACTGAACATCACTGTAGAACCCACTGAACATCACTGTAGAACCCACTGAACACCACTGTAGAACCCACTGAACATCACTGTAGAACCCACTGAACATCACTGTAGAACCCACTGAACATCACTGTAGAACCCACTGAACACTGTAGAACCCACTGAACATCACTGTAGAACCCACTAAACATCACTGTAGAACCCACTGAACACTGTAGAACCCATTGAACACTGTAGAACCCACTGAACAGTGTAGAACCCACTGAACACTGTAGAACCCACTGAACACCACTGTAAAACCCACTGAACACTGTAGAACCCACTGAACACCACTGTAGAACCCACTGAACATAACTGTAGAACCACTGAACATCACTGTAGAACCCACTGAACTTCACGGTAGAACCCACTTAACACTGTAAAACCCACTGAACATCACTGTAGAACCCACTGAACACCACTGTAGAACCCACTGAACACTGTAGAACCCACTGAACATCACTGTAGAACCAACTGAACATCACTGTAGAATCCACTGAACACTGTAGAACCCACTGAACACCACTGTAGAACCCACTGAACATCACTGTAGAACCCACTGAACACCACTGTAGAACCCACTGAACACCACTGTAGAACCCACTGAACACTGTAGAACCCACTGAACATCACTGTAGAACCAACTAAACATCACTGTAGAACCAACTAAACATCACTGTAGAACCCACTGAACATCACTGTAGAACCCACTGAACACCACTGTAGAACCCACTGAACATCACTGTAGAACCCACTGAACACCACTGTAGAACCCACTGAACTGCTGGAGCCACCGCAGGAACTACTGGAACCACCACAGGAACTACTAGAACCACCACAGGAACTACTAGAACCACCACAGGAACTGCGAGAACCACCACAGGAACTACTAGAACCACCACAGGAACTACTGGAACCACCACAGGAACTCAGAACCACGGAACCCCACAGGCAGACCACCACAAGAACTGCTGAACCACCTCAGGAACTGCTGGAACCACCACAGGAACTCTAGAACCACCACAGGAACTCTGGAACCCACAGGAACTACTGAACCACCACAGGAACTACTAGAACCCCACAGGAACTGCTAAACACCACGGAACTGCTGACCACCACGGAACTGCTGGAACACCCAGGACTATAGAACCACCACGGACTGCTAGACCACCACGAACTCTAGAACCACCACAGGACGCTGTTCAGCATGGGTATCTAGAATCCCACAGTTTAGATGGCTCCTGGCTAGCTTGACGTCGAGCCCCTCACATGTACCGTAGCTGGAGGCATCCCTCTCACTTCCTCGCTAGCTGGAGGCTCCCTCTTACTTCCAGCTAGCTGGAGGCATCCCTCTCACTTCCACGCTGCTGGGGCATCCCTCACTTCCACGCTAACTGGAGGCATCCTCTCACTTCCACGCTAGCTGGAGGCATCCCTCCACTTCCACGCTAGCTGGAGGCATCCTCTCACTTCCTGCTGGAGGCATCCCTCACTTCCACGCTGCTGGGCATCCTCTCACTTCCACGCTAGCTGGGCATCCCTCTCACTTCCGCTACTGGAGGCATCCCTCTCACTTCCACGCTAACTGGGCATCCCTCTCACTTCCACGCTGCTGGAGGCATCCCTCTCACTTCCACGCTGGCTGGGCATCCTCTCACTTCCACTGCTGGGCATCCTCTCACTTCCACCTGCTGGAGGCATCCCTCTCGCTTCCACGCTAGCTGGAGGCATCCCTCACTTCCACGCTAGTGGAGGCATCCTCTCACTTCCGCTGGCATAGACTAGTCAAGGCAGGCCAGGGGTTTCCCTCAAGACTATCTATCGTCTCCTAGAGTATCGACGCGTGATTCTTTCATCACATCTCTGGCAACCCACGACACTAGAACCACCACAGGAACTACTAGAACCACCACAGGAACTGCTGGAACCACCACAGGAACTGCTGGAACCACCACAGGAACTGCTGGAACCACCACAGGAACTGCTGGAACCACCACAGGAACTGCTAGAACCACCACAGGAACTGCTGGAACCACCACAGGAACTGCTGGAACCACCACAGGAACTGCTGGAACCACCACAGGAACTGCTGGAACCACCACAGGAACTGCTGGAACCATCACAGGAACTACTGGAACCACCACAGGAACTGCTAGAACCACCACAAGAACTGCTGGAACCACCACAGGAACTGCTGGAACCACCACAGGAACTGCTGGAACCACCACAGGAACTACTAGAACCACCACAGGAACTACTATAACCACCACAGGAACTACTAGAACCACCACAGGAACTACTGGAACCACCACAGGAGCTACTAGAACCACCACAGGAACTACTAGAACCACCACAGGAACTACTGGAACCACCACAGGAACTACTAGAACCACCACAGGAACTACTAGAACCACCACAGGAACTACTAGAACCACCACAGGAACTACTGGAACCACCACAGGAACTACTAGAACCACCACAGGAACTACTGGAACCACCACAGGAACTACTGGAACCACCACAGGAACTACTAGAACCACCACAGGAACTGCTAGAACCACCACAGGAACTGCTAGAACCACCACAGGAACTGCTAGAACCACCACAGGAACTGCTGGAACCACCACAGGAACTACTAGAACCACCACAGGAACTGCTAGAACCACCACAGGAACTGCTAGAACCACCACAGGAACTGCTGGTGTCAGCAGTGTGTAGTATACTTAGATAATCCCAGCAATGTTATAGATAGGCTCCCTGGCTAGCTGTGACGTCACGAGCCCCTCACATGTAACCGGCTAGCTGGAGGCATCCCTCTCACTTCCTCGCTAGCTGGAGGCATCCCTCTTACTTCCACGCTAGCTGGAGGCATCCCTCTCACTTCCACGCTAGCTGGAGGCATCCCTCTCACTTCCACGCTAGCTGGAGGCATCCCTCTCACTTCCACGCTAGCTGGAGGCATCCCTCTCACTTCCACGCTAGCTGGAGGCATCCCTCTCACTTCCACGCTAGCTGGAGGCATCCCTCTCACTTCCACGCTAGCTGGAGGCATCCCTCTCACTTCCACGCTAGCTGGAGGCATCCCTCTCACTTCCACGCTAGCTGGAGGCATCCCTCTCACTTCCACGGTAGCTGGAGGCATCCCTCTCGCTTCCACGCTAGCTGGAGGCATCCCTCTCACTTCCACGCTAGCTGGAGGCATCCCTCTCGCTTCCACGCTATTCCACGCTAACTGGAGGCATCCCTCTCACTTCCACGCTAGCTGGAGGCATCCCTCTCACTTCCACGCTAGCTGGAGGCATCCCTCTCACTTCCACGCTAGCTGGAGGCATCCCTCTCACTTCCACGCTAGCTGGAGGCATCCCTCTCACTTCCACGCTAGCTGGAGGCATCCCTCTCACTTCCACGCTAACTGGAGGCATCCCTCTCACTTCCACGCTAACTGGAGGCATCCCTCTCACTTCCACGCTAGCTGGAGGCATCCCTCTCACTTCCATGCTAGCTGGAGGCATCCCTCTCACTTCCACGCTAGCTGGAGGCATGCCTCTCACTTCCACGCTAGCTGGAGGCATCCCTCTCGCTTCCACGCTAGCTGGAGGCATCCCTCTCACTTCCACGCTAGCTGGAGGCATCCCTCTCACTTCCACGCTAGGCATAGACTAGTCAAGGCAGGCCAGGGGGTTTTCCCCTCAAGACTATCACAATATACGTCTCCTAGAGTATCCGACGCGTGTATTCTTTCATCTACATCTCCTTGGCGAACCCCACGACACTAGAACCACCACAGGAATTGCTAGAACCACCACAGAAACTGCCTGAACCACCACAGGAACTGCTAGAACCACTACAGAAACTGCCTGAACCACCACAGGAACTGCTAGAACCACTACAGAAACTGCCTGAACCACCACAGGAACTGCTAGAACCACCACAGAAACTGCCTGAATCACCACAGGAACTGCTGGAACCACCACGGGAACTGCTGGAACCACCTCAGGAACTAGAACCACCACATGAACTACTAGAACTACCACAAGAACTGGTAGAACCACCACATGAACTAGAATCATAGGAACTGCTAGAACCACCACAGGAACTACTAGAACCGCCACAGGAGCTGCTAGAACCACAGCAGGAACTGCTAGAACCACCACAGGAACTGCTAGAACCTCCGCAAGAACTGCTGGTTCCATACGTCACTTGAAGAACATACATGTCACTGATGAACTTTGCCAGGGTATACCAAACGTTACCATGCTTGGTATATATTCGTACATTGCCTGCATGAATATATCACCAGCATGATATATACACTGAGAGGTGTATGTCTTTCGGTGTATATACTCTAAGTTTATTTTAATACCTGTTCTAGACATGAATATTAAAGTATTGTTGACTAGTGATAAATAGGTGGCATTCAGCTTTAATAACCCACGTATAGTACATGGATTTTAAACCCAATTAAGCAACTAATATTCCATGCTTTGGTATAGCCAAATTTTGTCTGGTATACCTTGAGGACATATGTACAGGGTGCTGTTCGTGGTTTAGTTGGTAACGCCTTCGGCTTACAGCTGAGGGACCTGTGTTTGGTTCCGGCAAGTGCGGAAACGTTAGACTTGTGTATTTACACCTGCCCATGTTCACTTATCAGTGATTAGGTACGTGGGTGTTAGGTGACTTGTGTTTCGCATCCTAGGGGATATACCTGAAGGATACCCGGTCCAAAACCAGGCCTCTCGGTGGATCAGGGCCTGATCAACCAGGCTGTTAATGCTGGCCGCACGTAGCCCAGCCTACAAACCACATCTTGGCTGGTCAGTAACTAATTTGAGGAACTTGTCCACTTCCCTCTTGACAACAGCCAGAGGTTTGATAGTAATTTCCCGCATTCACGGAGAGAGCGTTGAAGAGTCGGGGACCTCTGACACTCAGCGGTCCCTCAAGACTCTCCAGGTGTAAATTATGATGTACCTTTCTCGCCAACGTTCCAAGAAATAAAGTTGAAGGTAGTTCAGGCATTCCCAGTAGTTTAGATGTTTGATTGAGTGTACATGGCAGTGAAAGTTCTCTGTACATTGAGTGTACATGGACAGTGAAAGTTCTCAGTACATTGAGTGTACATAGGCATAGTTTGAATTGAGTGTCATCAGTAAGTTCTCTGTACATGGTGTAGATGAAAGTTCTCAGTACATTGAGTGTACATGGACAGTGAAAGTTCTCAGTACATTGAGTGTACATGGCAGTGAAAGTTCTCTGTACATTGAGTGTACATGGCAGTGAAAGTTCTCTGTACATTGAGTGTACATAGGCAGTGAAAGTTCTCAGTACATTGAGTGTACATGTCAGTGAAAGTTCTCTGTACATTGAGTGTACATAGGCAGTGAAAGTTCTCAGTACATTGAGTGTACATGTCAGTGAAAGTTCTCAGTACATTGAGTGTACATGGCAGTGAAAGTTCTCGTCATTAGTGTACATGTCAGTGAAAGTTCAGTACATGAGGTACATGGCAGTGAAAGTTCTCAGTACATTGAGTGTACATGGGCAGTGAAAGTTCTCTGTACATTGAGTGTACATGGCAGTGAAAGTTCTCTGTACATTGAGTGTACATGGCAGTGAAAGTTCTCTGTACATTGAGTGTACATGGCAGTGAAAGTTCTCAGTACATTGAGTGTACATAGGCAGTGAAAGTTCTCTGTACATTGAGTGTACATGGCAGTGAAAGTTCTCTGTACATTGAGTGTACATAGGCAGTGAAAGTTCTCTGTACATTGAGTGTACATGGCAGTGAAAGTTCTCTGTACATTGAGTGTACATGGCAGTGAAAGTTCTCTGTACATTGAGTGTACATAGGCAGTGAAAGTTCTCTGTAAATTGAGTGTACATGACAGTGAAAGTTCTCTGTACATTGAGTGTACATAGGCAGTGAAAGTTCTCTGTACATTGAGTGTACATAGGCAGTGAAAGTTCTCTGTACATTGAGTGTACATAGACAGTGAAAGTTCTCTGTACATTGAGTGTACATGGGCAGTGAAAGTTCTCTGTACATTGAGTGTACATGGGCAGTGAAAGTTCTCTGTACATTTTTTCTAGCTAAGTAATGTGGCCTGCCTTGAAGGGAGGTGTCAATATACATCAGTATTACAGCCTCAAGACAACAAGTAACTTGAAGAGTGTCATTATTGGCTCAGCATCCCTTGTCTTGATAGTTCTAATTATCCAGCCTATTTTTTTGTCTGTACAGTAGGTGTTGAAGTGAGCTGGGGTAGGATCAGAGCTCTTACCCTGTAAATGAGCTGAGTTAGGATAACAGTTATCCTGTAAATGAGCTGAATTTAGGATAATTATTTGTAAATTACCTGAGGTAGGATAACAACTCTTAGCCTGTAAATTTAAAGGCTAAAAAAAACTAACAGCTTGACTGACGAAGCCGTTAGTTAGGAGGCCTGGTCTCAGACCGGGCCGCCCGGGGGAGGGGGACGTCATAGCTCTATGGACATATCTAAACGTGTCTGGTATATTATCAGGGCAAATGAGCCTAGGTTAAGCAATGTTATTTCCGCCCTGATGTGAAATAGTCGACGCCCTTCCTTACAAGGTCACCCTGGCACTATCCTCCTACATCTAAAGTTCAATATATATATATATATATATATATATATATATACTGTGCTTATGGGAGATTCTAAAGAAAAGTTGCAAAGGTTAGTGGACGAGTTTGGGAGAGTGTGTAAAGGTAGAAAGTTGAAAGTGAACATAGATAAGAGTAAGGTGATGAGGGTATCAAACGATTTAAATAAAGAAAAATTGGATATCACATTGGAGAGAGGGATTATGGAAGAAGTAAATGTTTTCAGATATTTGGGAGTTGACGTGTCAGCGGATGGGTTTATGAAGGATGAGGTTAACCATAGAATTGATGAAGGAAAAAGGTGAGTGGTGCATTGAGGTATCTGTGGAGACAAAAACGTTATCCATGGAGGCAAAGAAGGGAATGTACGAAAGTATAGTGGTACCAACACTCTTATATGGGTGTGAAGCATGGGTTGCAAATGCTGCAGCGAGGAGGAGGCTGGAGGCAGTGGAGATGTCCTGTCTAAGGGCAATGTGTGGTGTAAATATTATGCAGAAAATTCGGAATGTGGAAATTAGAGAAGGTGTGGAGTTACTAAAAGTATTTGTCAGAGGGCTGAAGAGGGTTGTTGAGGTGGTTTGGTCATTTAGAGAGAATGGATCAAAGTAGAATGACTTGGAGAGCGTATAAATCTGTAGGGGAAGGAAGGCGGGGTAGGGGTCGTCCTAGAAAAGGTTGGAGGGAAGGGGTAAAGGAGGTTTTGTGGGCGAGGGGCTTGGACTTCCAGCAAGCATGTGTGAGCGTGTTAGATAGGAGTGAATGGAGACGAATGGTTTTTGGGACATGACGATCTGTTGGAGTGTGAGCAGGGTAACATTGTGTGAAGGGATTCAGGGAAACCAGTTAATTGATTTAGTTGGACTTGAGTCCTGGAAATGGGAAGTACAATGCCTGCACTTTAAAGGAGGGGTCTGAGATAGTGACAGCTGGGAGGGACTTTTCTCAGCTGTCGTATCTGAGCTCCTCTGCAAAGACAGTGATTATGTATGAGTGTGGTGAAAGTGTTGAATGATGATGAAAGTTTTTTCTTTTTGGGGATTTTCTTTCTTTTTGGGTCACCCTGCCTCGGTGGTCACCCTGCCTCGGTGGTCACCCTGCCTCGGTGGTCACCCTGCCTCGGTGGGAGACGGCCGACTTGTTGAAAAAAAAAATATATACATCAGTCTTGCTGTAGTCCCTCTGCGTTTCACTACAAAGACTCACTGAGCGTGGGAATGCAGTGAATATTTAGGCAGGTCACATGTAAAAAAAATGATAAAAGTGACATGTCAAGCATTTAAAATCCTCTCAAATTCTACTCAATATAAATTAATATAATTTATACGGCCCAGAACTTACATTCGTATTGTAATCAATACTGTTTTTATGAAGGTTAATTGGAATACATTAGCTCAGCCGTGGACTTGTGTGATACAACTTTCTTGGCCTTTATAAAAGTCAGTTGGATAGTTAAAATCTCTCACATGAATAAACAGAGCATTAGATTCTTATACGGTTCTAATAGTATATTTATGTTGTAATCTTAGTTCAAGACGAGACAGAAAGGTGGTGGAGGTAGCAAACTCTATAAGCAGTTTCAAGAGGTGTGATTTAGTGGTGAGGGCAGAAGTCAGACCGGTCGGGAGGAGATAATTAAGGCACATGTGCGACACCTGGGTATCTTCATTGAGAGACGTGTGGCCTGCTCACCAGGCTATTATCAATCTAATACACACGTATAACGATGGAGACTTATGTACTGAGGCAGTGGTGAGGTGCATCTGTTGTAGACATGGTCACATGTGGCTGAGGCCTACTAGTGGAAGTACGGTACGCCTATTTACTCATCATTTTTCATGTATTATACTATTGATCTAGCAGTACGGTCAATAGTAGTTGAGAGGCAAGGTCAGGAGCTGTGACTTGACTTCTGCAAACACAACTAAGTTATCACACGCAGTTTACTCGTGTTTATACACTGCACTAAGCTGTGAGGACGTAGATTTTTTTTAAATAAAGTCTCAGGTTTATTATGTGTTCGTGTTAGAGGGACATGAAGTAGATAAATAAGTAGCGTAATTACTGTATTCCACCAGATGGGTGCAGACTGGAATGGCCACAGGCTCTCCTTCCCCAGCTGACGTACACACGCACATGCACACCAGCGTGTACACACTCGCATGCACACCAGCGTGTACACGCTCACTGTACCTACGATCAAAATTCAGAAATCAACATTAGATTATTTCTCTTCTAAAGTATTGTTATATTCTTTGCTAAGATTTTTTTTTTAAATTTCACAGTTAAATTCTTAAATAGCATAAATTTGATGAGCTCCCAGGTATACTTACGATTATTAAAGATGAAATATTAATAATATAGACACTGCATAACGATTCGTCCACTAAGCAAAACAAATACAAACAGAGAACGGGACTCTAGTGTTGATATTCAAGGGGAGACTACACTGATTATATAATTGTCATGTGTTTTCACTCTCGGACTGAAAGTGTTAATTCTCTCTATTGCTTCCTGCCACAGTGTACCTGACTCCCATGGTGTACCTACCTTGTGTGACACACGAGGTCTGCGTCACAGCGTACCTGACTCCCATGGTGTACCTACCTTGTGTGACACGCGAGGTCTGCGTCACAGCGTACCTGACTCCCATGGTGTACCTACCTTGTGTGACACACGAGGTCTGCGTCACAGAGTACCTGACTCCCATGTTGTACCTACCTTGTGTGACACACGAGGTCTGCGTCACAGAGTACCTGACTCCCATGTTGTACCTACCTTGTGTGACACACGAGGTCTGCGTCACAGAGTACCTGACTCCCATGTTGTACCTACCTTGTGTGACACACGAGGTCTGCGTCACAGCGTACCTGACTCCCATGGTGTACCTACCTTGTGTGACACACGAGGTCTGCGTCACAGCGTACCTGACTCCCATGGTGTACCTACCTTGTGTGACACACGAGGTCTGCGTCACAGAGTACCTGACTCCCTGGTACATGCACAGATCTCTCACAAATTATCCTGAAACCCATTGTGTTATGTGTAACCATTGAATTAAGATCCTGACTCACCTACCGAAACAGGGCCAAAGCCCAAATGGTGTACTATTGTGGATAAGGAGTTATAGGTACAAGTATGATCTTCTGGGCATCTCAGTTCCCCCAATTTTCCTGAAAATTTGTTATATACCATGAATTCGGGATCCTGCTAGCCACGACAGACCAAAGCAGCTGTAATTATGGATATAGATATAGAGGGAGAAATAACTGATCTCAGAGTATGAAACTTTTATATGATTTCGGGATGGTGTTGAGCACAATGGACTGCAGGCTGCAAAAGTCTTATGATTTGAAAACATTTTATTGCATTTTGGCAACGTTTCGCTCAATTACTTGCAACTGTTTAGGCGGAGTGGGAAAGTGGGAGGGGTGGGGAGAGGGGTATGATAAGAAAGGTTGATGGTGGGTGGCAGATTGTGACACATTTCCTGGGTCACTTGGAGGGCATTGTCCTGGTATTGTGCGCGCGCGCACACTCCTGCACTTACACGTGCATGCACACACGTGAACGCACGCGCCTGGAGATCTACATTAATACACGCACGCACACACAAATGAACACACACACACGCACCCACAAATGAACACACACACACGCACCCACAAATGAACACATACACACGCACCCACAAATGAACACATACACACGCACACACAAATGAACACATACACACGCACACACAAATGAACACACACACACGCACACACAAATGAACACATACACACGCACCCACAAATGAACACATACACACGCACACACAAATGAACACATACACACGCACACACAAATGAACACATACACACGCACACACAAATGAACACACACACGCACACACAAATGAACACATACACACGCACCCACAAATGAACACATACACACGCACACACAAATGAACACATACACACGCACACACAAATGAACACATACACACGCACACACAAATGAACACACACACACGCACCCACAAATGAACACACACAAAGTGCAAAGGTTTGCGACAAGGTTAGTTCCACAACTCAGGGGTCTGTCCTATGAAGAAAGGTTGAGGGAAATAGGACTAACAACACTGGAGGAAAGAAGGGTCAGAGGAGACATGATAACGACATACAAAATACTGCGGGGAATCGACAAGGTAGACAGGGACAGGATGTTCCAGAGAGGGAACACAGAAACAAGGGGACACAACTGGAAGCTGAAGACTCAGATGAGTCAAAGGGATGTTAGGAAGCATTTCTTCAGCCACAGAGTAGTCAGGAAGTGGAATAGTCTAGAGAAAGATATAGTGGAGGCAGGAACCATACATAGTTTAAAGACGAGGTATGATAAAGCTCATGGAGCAGGGAGAGCAGAGACCCAGTAGCGGACAGCGAAGAGGCGGGGCCAGGAGCTGAGTCTCGACCCCTGCAACCACAATTAGGTGAGTACAAACGTACCTACAAATGCACGCACACACACACACACACACACACACACACACACACACACACACACACACACACACACGTGTCCCTGTTTGCAGATGATGTGAAGTTAATGAGAAGAATTAAATCAGTCGAGGATCAGGCAGGACTACAAAGAGACCTGGACAGGCTACAAGCCTGGTCCAGTAACTGGATCCTTGAATTTAACCCTGCCAAATGTAAAGTCATGAAGATCGGGGAAGGGCAAAGAAGACCGCAGACAGAGTATAGTCTAGGGGGCCAAAGACTGCAAACCTCACTCAAGGAAAAAGATCTTGGGGTGAGTATAATACCGAGCACATCTCCTGAGGCACACATCAATCAGATAACTGCTGCAGCATACGGGCGGCTGGCAAACCTAAGAATAGCGTTCCAATACCTCACTAAGGAATCATTCAAGACTCTGTATACCATATACGTCAGGCCCATACTGGAGTATGCAGCACCAGTTTGGAACCCACACCTGGTCAAGCACGTCAAGAAATTAGAGAAAGTGCAAAGGTTTGCAACAAGACTAGTCCCAGAGCTAAGGGGATTGTCCTACGAAGAAAGGTTAAGGGAAATCGGCCTGACGACACTAGAGGACAGGAGGGTTAGGGGAGACATGATAACGACATATAAAATACTGCGAGGAATAAATAAGGTGGACAGAGACAAGATGTTCCAGAGAGGGGACACAGAAACAAGGGGTCACAATTGGAAGTTGAAGACTCCTATGAGTCAAAGGGATGTTAGGAAGTATTTCTTCAGTCATAGAGTTGTCAGGAAGTGGAATAGCCTAGAAAGTGACGTAGTGGAGGCAGGAACCATACATAGTTTTAAGACGAGGTTTGATAAAGCTCATGGAGCAGGGAGAGAGAGGACCTAGTAGCAATCAGTGAAGAGGCGGGGCCAGGAGCTATGACTCGACCCCTGCAACCACAAATAGGTGAGTACAAATAGGTGAGTACACACACACACACACACACACGTACCCACAAATGCACGCACACACACACTCAACCACACACTCACGAGGAAGGAACTCTGGTTATACAGCAACGCCTAGATAATAGAGTACATAATGTAATCCAGATAAAAATACAGATGAGTCACAGGGCTTGAGAAGCCAAAAATCAGTGATTCCGGCGGGGGTCAGGAGCTGAGACTCGACTCTGAAAAGACAATTCGTCGAATGCACACACTATAATAGTCCCATAGTAACTATCATATAGTAATCGAGTGCAAAGGCGGGGCCCGAGAGCTAGGGTTCAACCCCACGCAGACATATCTACGTGAGTACACTGGTGTACCACTCTGGAAGCCTGTGAGAGGTATGTCATGGGTGAACCAGCAGTGACAAGGCCACCACCACACTGACTCATGAGCAGCGGTGTTAGTAAGCCTGCCTGGAGCCTGTCTGGAGCCTGCCTGGAGCCTCCCTAGAGCCTATCTGGACCCTGCCCGAAGCCTACCTGGAACCTGCCTGGAGCCTGCTTGAAGCCTGTCTGGAGCCTACCTAGAGCCATTCTGGAGCACACCTGGATCCTGTCTGAAGCCTGCCTAGAACCTCTCGAGCCTCTGTGGAGCCTGCCTAGAACCTCTCTGGAGCCTGCCTGAAGCCTGTCTGGAGCCTACCTAGATCTTGTCTTGAGCACATCTTGATCCTGCTTGGAGCCTGCCTGGAGCCTGTCTGGAGCCTACCTAGAGCCTGTCTGGAGCACACCTGGGTCCTGTCTGAAGCCTGCCTGGAGCCTGACTGAAGCCTGCCTAGAACCTCTCTCGAACCTCTGTGGAGCCTGCCTAGAACCTCTCTCGAGCCTGCCTGAAGCCTGTCTGAAGCCTGACTGAAGCCTGCCTAGAACCTCTCTCAGCCTCTGTGGAGCCTTCCTAGAACCTCTCTCGAGCCTGCCTGAAGCATCTCTGGAGTCTACCTGGAGCCTACGTGGAGTCTGTTTAAGGGGTCAACGCCCCCGCGGTCCGGTCTCAGACCAGGCCTGATCCATGAGTCTAGGTAACTTCAATGATATTAAACTACGCGAGGTAAACTGAGACTTACTCAGCCACCCACCACCGGAGACAAGTTCATTACCCTACTGAAGTGTCCTACTTCAGACTGACACATTTCATTACCTCGTGTATGACGTCCATCCTATATGATGAAATATTACAATGGGGGAACTAGCTGGCCTTTGTTCTCACAGTGTAAATCTTGTCTAGAATATTGGTAACTGTAGAGAGTTGGTATTACCACCATATAATTATCGTACTGAGGGATATACATTAGCTGTTCACTGCTGGTCTTTCCATTGTATTTAATTTTGTTAAATACAAAGCAATAATACAAACATCTTGGATTTTACAATGCGGAAGTTGGAGAGCCAAGACTTCAAAAAAATCACAAGGAAGAAGACCGCTTTGTCACCCAGGTTGTTCGTGCTGGCTGCTCGCAAGCAACTTTGCCATCATTTACCTCTTGGATTTTTTTTAAAGGTTAGTTATGGCAATATCTGTGGTGGTAAGAGTATCATGGGTGGCGGGTGTTGACAGTTTTCTGCAGTTGTAGCCATGGTGCCCGTGCTCTTCACTGGTTTTATTCACACTTTATCCCGTCTCCAGCAAGTTCTTATAGCAGTGTGAACATTGACCACCACACCCTTAAGTATTTATCCATGTATATATCAGGTATTACTCTCCCTTTCACAGAGAACAACCCTCTTCCACTGCTATCTTCACTTCATTTTTATTTTTCTACCTCTCTTTCTGGCGTCCCTGCCCTCCTCTAGTATATATACTGGCTCCCTCACCTTCGTGTGTTAGTTTGACTAGTTAATGGTCCAAGTTGGACAGAAACGTCGTCATAAGTTTGTCACATGTGCGAGATCTTTGTGTATTGTTCCTACTGAGTATTTTACCTTATCTAAATGGTTATAAATTAGTCACATATGCAACACTTGGGTATCTTTATTGAGGAAACGTTTCGCCACACAGTGGCTTCATCAGTCCAATACAAAGCAGAAAGGTGTAAGGAGAGTAGGAGTTTTGAGGTAATCAGTCCCTCGGCCTGGAGTCGATGTGTTCAGTCCATCAATCTTGTAGAAAGTACAGCATATGTCCGTAGAGGTGGTGAAACGTTTCCTCAATAAAGATACCCAAGTGTTGCATATGTGTCTAATTTATAACTTGTCGGTTCTCTGAACCATTCATCTACATCTAAATGGTTATAACTATAACCATAATTTTTAAAGGGGGTGGACCGGTAAGCCAGCGGAAGGCCTCGGTCAGATAACCAAAACCTCCAGTTGTGGGTCATATGACTATGACCCGCGTCAGGAAACACTTGACCTGATTCCTGACAAACCTAACCAAACCAAACCTGTGTTGGGTATAAAGTATTCTTGACTGGTGATGCACAGGTGACATGCACCCTTAATGACCTTCGTCTAGTAGATAGACTTCAAACCTCATTAAGCAACCATCCATCTACTGAGGGGGACTTTTTAAAATTATTTTGGTATGTTCTGCAAAGGTTGTGGTATCGTCTGCAAAGGATTGTGGTATCGTCTGCAAAAATTTTTGGTATTGTCTGCAAAGGATTGTGGTATCATCTGCAAAGGTTGTGATATCGTCTGCAAAGGTTATGTTATCGTCTGCAAAGGATTGTGGTATCGTCTGCAGAAGACTGTTGTATCGTCTGAAAAGGAATGTGGTATCGTCTGCAAAGGCTGTGGTATCGTCTGCTAAAGTTTGATATCGTCTGCAAAGGATTGTGGTATCGTCTGCAGAAGACTGTTGTATCGTCTGAAAAGGAATGTGGTATCGTCTGCAAAGGCTGTGGTATCGTCTGCTAAAGTTTGATATCGTCTGCAAAGGCTGTGGTATCGTCTGCAAAAGTTTGATATCGTCTGCAAAGGTTATGGTATAGTCTGCAAAAGTTTGATATCGTCTGCAAAGGTTATGGTATAGTCTGCAAAAGTTTGATATCGTCTGCAAAGGTTGTGGTATCGTCTGCAAAGGTTGTGGTATCGTCTGCAAAGGTTGTGGTATCGGCTACAAAGGTTGTGGTTAATGTTTATGTCTGCCTGGAAAGTGGAAGACAGTCCAGGTTAATCCATGGAAATAGAGGGTAGCTCCGGTTCCTTGGACCACGAGCCCTTCACCAGCATTAAGGAATCTCAAAGTTAGTTTCTTCTTGACAACACCAACCCATGGAGACAGAAATAATAAACAATGGTGTTATTAAGAGTACCTGATCACCGTGTTCCGAGGCTTGATAACCTGCCTGTACTATACTTATGATGGATTCCCAGGTCATGGCCCCCGTGGCCCGCTCCCACATCAACACTCCTGATAGTGATCAGTTAGAAGGTTTGATCAACTGGAAGCAGGTTTAGAAAACTAAGTAGGCAGGGACCCGAGGGTCCCCAGTCAGTATGAGGGGGCCCGGGGTCCCCAGTCAGCATGAGGGGGCCCGGGGGGGCCCAGTCAGTGTGAGGGGCCCGGAGGTAACCAGTCAATATGAGGAACCCGGGTTCACCAATGAGGGACCCGGAGGTAGTCAATCAATATGAGGAACCCGGGGTTCACTAATGAGGGACCCAGAGGTCACCAGTCAGTATGAGGGGGTCCGGGGGTCACCAGGGAGTGTGAGGGGCCACGAGTACCGGATCATGGACCCTGAGTACATATGATGTGATCATGTCTTCTCAGAATCAGTCAGGAAAATCCCACCACCTGACCTTGACTCACCTACCCATGTATTGACTCACCTCACTCACACCACTGAGTCCAACACTGGTGAGTCAGTGATCACTGCTGCACTGACCTAACATAGTGAGTCACATGACTACCTGTAGAACTGGGCCATTAATAACGAGCTACCTGTAGAATTGGGACATTAATAACAGGAGTTACCTGTAGAATTGTGCGATTAATAACAGGAGCTACCTGTAGAATTGTGCGATTAATAGCAGGAGCTACCTGTAGAATTGTGCGATTAATAACAGGAGCTACCTGTAGAATTGTGCGATTAATAACAGGAGCTACCTGTAGAATTGGGCCATTAATAACAGGAGTTACCTGTAGAATTGTGTGATTAATAACAGGAACTACCTGTAGAATTGTGCGATTAATAACAGGAGCTACCTGTAGAATTGTGCGATTAATAACAGGAGCTACCTGTAGAATTGTGCGATTAATAACAGGAGCTACCTGTAGAATTGTGCGATTAATAACAGGAGCTACCTGTAGAATTGTGCGATTAATAACAGGAGCTACCTGTAGAATTGGGCCATTAATAACAGGAGTTACCTGTAGAATTGTGCGATTAATAACAGGAGCTACCTGTAGAATTGGGCCAATAATAACAGGAGTTACCTGTAGAATTGTGCGATTAATAACAGGAGCTACCTGTAGAATTGTGCGATTAATAACAGGAGCTACCTGTAGAATTGTGCGATTAATAACAGGAGCTACCTGTAGAATTGGGCCGTTAATAACAGGAGTTACCTGTAGAATTGGTCCATTAATAACAGGAGTTACCTGTAGAATTGGGCCATTAATAACAGGAGCTACCTGTAGAATTGGGCCATTAATAACAGGAGCTACCTGTAAAATTGGGCCATTAATAACAGGAGTTATCTGTAGAATTGGGCCATTAATAACAGGAGTTATCTGTAGAATTGGGCCATTAATAGCAGGAGCTACCTGTAGAATTGGGCCATTAATAACAGGAGCTACCTGTAGAATTGGACCATTAATAACAGGAGCTCCCTGTAAAATTGGGCCATTAATAACAGGAGGTTCATACACGAACTACAACCAGGAAATGAGCTAAATTCTAAAAGATGTTCTGTAGTCCACTAAATGAAAGCGGGGTTGTGAATGCAGATTTTTTCATTCTAGTTGAAGGTCATGCTGACCAGATAACTGACACTGGTCATGCTGACCAGATAACTGACACTAGTACTAGTCCCTTATAATTTGAAAAAAAATAGAAAACATGCTCACTCATGCAGCACCCGGACCGGATTCGTGGAATTCCTTATTTATATACATAAAACAAATGCGCAGAGTATCACTAACGCGAACACTCTGTATTCTTTTGGGAAAGAGCTTAGTTCTAGGTGAAATACCAGAGATATTAAAAGTCTTCGAAACAACAATGAGATGCCAAATTACAAATTTTATGGTACAATACAATGTGCACAACCCAAATCGACACTGGTTTAGAACTGGGAGATCACACTTGTCACAACTGTTAAACCACTGTACGGAGGAGCTGGAAGAAAACCAAAATGCAGATGTACATCGATTTTGTTAAGGCATTTGACAAACTGATCATGGGGTGATTGCAATGAGGGCCATAGGCATAACGAGGAAGGTAGGCAGATGAATTTTCAACTTTCTGACAGAACACAAAATCCAGCATTAGCAAGGTAAAAAGCTTAGTACCTCGAGGCACTGTCCTAGCACCTCTACTGTTTCTTATCCTTAAAGCAGACATAGATAAGAACTCTCGTCACAGCTTTGCATCATTTGCAGATGACTCCAAAATAAGCATGAAAGTCACCTCAGTAGAAAACAATAAAAAATTTCGGAAGATATAAGCGGGGTTTTCCAGTGGGCAGTGGAGAACAACATGACGTTCAGAGGTGATAAATTCCAGCTGCTTAGGTATGGAAAGAACTTAAAAGGGACACTGTATACAAAACTCAAGAGGATAATCAAATACCTATAGAACGAAAGGAACACGTGAAAGACCTGGGAGTAATTATGTCTTCTGACCTGTCTTTCAAATAACACAATAAGGCAAATGTCACGACAACCAGAAGGATGACGGGCTGGGTAATGAAAACTTTCAATACAAGGGGGAGTATTACCAGTGGTGACGCTATTCAAATCGCTTGTGTTCTTTCGTTTATAGTATTGTTCATTGCTGACAACATACTGGAGTGAGAGATATGAGAGGAAGTTCTAAATGAACCTAGTGAAAAGCAGGGGCACCGTGGGCAACATAAGAGAACGCTGTATCAACATCCGTGGCCCCAGACTATTCGACATCTTACTAAAAGATATCAGAAACTACTGGGACAAGTGTAGAAGTCATCAAGAGGAAACTGGACAAGTGCCAGGTGCCAGATCAACCAGGCTGTGATGGATATGTGGGGCAGCGGACCTCCAGCAGCAAGAACCTGGTTGACCAGGCTTGCACCAGACGAGCCTGGCCCAAGGCTGGGAGTAGAAAAACTCTCGACACTCATCAAAGGTATACCAAAGGTAAGGGTAAATCACTGGTGAGCCAGTGATCACAGCTTCTGTGGCCTACCATAGTGACTCACATTATATACCAACACCAAAACAACAACAACATCGTATTAACTTTGGTAGAGTTACCCACAATGTAGAAGTCTTCAAGAGAAAACTGGACAAGTATCTTCACCAGGTGCCAGATCAACCAGGCTGTGATGGATATGTGGGGGCAGCAACAGTCTGGTTGACCAGGCAAGCACCAGACAAGCCTGGCCACTGGCTCTGCTCCGAGAGTAGCAAGACTCGAAACTCATCAGAGGTATATGTTAGGTAGAAGGACACAAGTGCAACTAATGTGACATTTTATTGTGGCAACGTTTCGCTCTCCAGGAGCTTTGTCAAGCTGTTACGGTAACTGCTTGACAAAGCTCCTGGAGAGCGAAACGTTGCTACAATAAAATGTCACATTAGTTGCACTTGTGTCCTTTTACCTCACAACAACATCAACAACAAAGCACCTCACGTATCTACCGCAGTTTCGTATTTTTGTACTTTCGTTTTCTGTCCGGTATCTGTTTGTGTATCACTGTTTATTTTCGTTTTGCACTTTGGTAGGATTGCCTGTCTTCCTCTTTGTCTCATGTCAGAAGACATGTAAATCTTGCAGACTTGTAGTTGCGTTCAGTATGCACTTGTCTTTACTTACCTGTGTGTTTCTTAATAGTTTTTATTCTTATAATATTTCGTTTCAAATTTAAGATTTCTGATCTGAGAATATCACAGACCAAGAGACCTGGTCTTTGATAATCAGACATATATAAGATCAACCCTAAGGTCTGGTCTAGGACCGGGCCCGGGGACCACTAAAATAGTGTTGAGGTGTGTGTTTACCTGGCATGATCCTCTGAGGACACTACATTACACTAGATCATCCTGATTCTTGATCCCTCACCTTGACTCCTTGTTTCCTCTCTTGCAGGTAGGATATGGCCGCCACAACTGTACAAGTCATCTAGGGGAAACTAGACAAGTTTTCTGCAGGACGTTCCTGATCAGCCAGGCTCTATGTCTAAGTGGACCTGCAAGTTGCAGGGAGCAATAGCCTGGCTGATCAGGCGATCACTCGGGAAGTCTGGCCATAGGCCGGGCTACTATAGCGCAAATACTTTCGAAACAGGCCACAGGTATGTCATGAATGTCATTATCAAAGTTTGCATCTCCTTGTAGAGGGCTATACACCTTTTCATTTTTCTGCTAGTTTGTTAAACTAATTTATTGTGTAGCTCATATATATCCTGTAGACAGACGATAGTGGCTAGTTTATAGAGCATCTCCCTATCCCCCCCTCCCCGCTGTGTGATAGTGGCTAGTTTATTGTGCATCCCATGTCCATCCTGAGGACGGTAGCTCATTAAATGAGCCCCTTTCAAAAGGCTAACAGATATACAGTTAATTCTCAGTAAACTTAACATCAGATTCAGCTTACATTTCACTAATTAATTTTAAAGATCACAATAAAAATTGCATCACAGCTGTAATGATATGCCTGTTAAAAAAAATTCAGACAAAAGATTTTGTAACGTTTTGACAAAGCTCCTGGAGAGCGAAACGTTGCCACAATAAATTGTCACATTAGTTGCATATGTGTCCACTTACCTACCAAGAGATTCTAAACCAATGATGATAGATTTTTAAAGCACTTAAACTTTCTAGACTGTTTTCAGCTAGCCAAATTCTCTCAGTTAACAATCCATGTGATAAATACTAATTCTGAAGGGTAGGTTTATTAGGTTTGAAACCTATCGATAACCCGAGGGTTATTAAGGCTGCTCGTCACCTGGACATCATTGCTGTATATTAAAAGCTCCATTTTAGACTGGCAAAATTGTAGATCTGGAAAATGTGCATATATTTTCGCATATATTTAAACACGTAGACTATTCACAATGCCTAAAATTCTTTGACTGGCTCTATGTGGGACGTAAACGATCTCTGTATTTGTTCAAATATCAGAGCTGGAACAAATACAGAGATCGTTTACGGACCACATAGAACCAGTAAAGCATTTGAATTACTGGGAACACCTTAAAGTCTTGAACATGTACTCACTGGAGCGGAGGAGAGAGAGATACATGATAATAAATACCTGGACAGTACTCGAGTGCCTGGTCCCAAATCTGCACACTGCCATAACAACATACTGGAGTGAGAGATATGGGAGGAAGTGCAAAATAAACCCAGTGAGGAGCAGGGGTGCGGTGGGCACAATAAGGGAGCACTGTATCAATATTCGTGGTCCCAGACTATTCAATATCTTACCAAAAGGTATCAGAAACACGGCTGGAACAAGAGAAAACTGGACAAGTATCTTCACCAGGTGCCTGATCAACCAGGCTGTGATGGATATGTGGAGCAGTGGGCCTCCAGCAGCAACAGCCTGGTTGACCAGGCAAGCACCAGACGAGCCTTGCCCATGGCCGGGCTCCGAGAGTAGTAAGACTATCGAAACTCATCAAAGATATATCAAAGGTAAAGGTATATCTTTGAAACAAAAATATTATAGTTGAAAATGGTATAAAATACTGATAAGTTGAAGATTAAGACACATTAGCAACAGTTGGGTATCTTTAGTGATGAAAGTTTCGCCTACACAGTAGACTTCTTCAGTCAAATACAGAGGCAGCAGTAGTAATGAAATAAAGATGGTGTAATCAGTCCATCAACCTTGGAGAAAAAGTATTTAAGGTGGTCAGTCCCTCAGCCTGGAGAAGAACTTGGCTTCAAAAAAGAACTTACTAAGTTCCCTTTTGAAGACAACTTATGTTCTTATGTTCACTCTTATGTTCTTATGTTCAATTATTCTGTTAGTGGGATGGATTGTGAAGGACGTGCCTAGTATGGGCCAACAGGCCTGCTGCAGTGTTCCTCCTTTCTTATGTTCTTAGGGGTAATTTTGTAATTCGCCTTATGCCTGAAGGGAATGTATTAAAAAGCCTCTATATCTTTGTGTACTCATTGTACCCCTGTTTTTCAATGGAGCATTTTACATCATTTTCCTAGCCTCTTGCTCTCGTTGGGAGTAATTTCTGTGCGCAAATTTGGGATCGATCCTTCAGAATTTTCCAGTTGTAAATTATGAAGTATCTTTCTCGCCTACATCCCAGGAAGTACAGTTCGAGGGATTTCAGGCGTTTCCAGTAATTTAAAACAACACGTGTGTTTTTGTGTGAAGCTGAGATAAGGCAGTTATCAGCAGTATTAGTTGCTTCATTGTAGAGTGCCTCACCTGACAACATCTCGGCCACTGACATTGTTATCAACAACGTATTAAGATAATCATTACTCGCATTATAAGTTTTTAAATTACACTCTGTGTATATGGTGTATTGCATGACCGAGTCTCTTGCTGTTTATAACAATTTTTTCACTGTATAAACATCTATAGAACCATAAAGTAGATAAACACAATTCAGGACATTTATTAAAGGGAAAATTTCGGCACTAGTGACTTTTTCAGTCCTAATAGAGAGTAAGTTAAAAGGGTTTGCATAAGGAGAGAGAGAGAGAGAGAGAGAGAGAGAGAGAGAGAGAGAGAGAGAGAGAGAGAGAGAGAGAGAGAGAGAGAGAGAGAGAGAGAGAGAGGCGATCATTAGCCAGCGTGAGGTGAGGCAGGTTTCACTTAGTGGTTATTATGTGACGGATCATCCTAATATGAGTAATAATCTCTTGGTTGAAAGTTTGGAAACATTGAATGTACCAGATCTTTGTTGGACAGTATCGGGTATTTGCTGTTAAGGCAGCGACCAGCAACTTTTGCTGGTCGTTTCCACAGATGATTTTCGGGTTTCATTCCTCTTCACCAGGTGTCTGCACTCGTCCCTGTGCTATATACAGGCGCTGCTGTGGTCATCCATGCTGTAAGCGTATCTGTGTTCGCCAAGTCTAATAGCCATCTCTCCCATGTACTTTTTTTCGCATCCGCCACATGGTGTAATGCACACTCCTGTGCCTGTCGAAGATTCGCTCTTATGTTTCTGCAGCAAGTTGTTGATTGACGATGAAGAGTTAGTGGCTGTTTATATGAGTTGCTTGTTAAATTGTTTACACTTTATGTGCCACGTTACTGACCAACAAAGCCATGTATCTTGCAGCGTCCTCTACAGATGTGTTGGTGCTCGTTCTCTTGAGTATGTGAGTGTATGGCAGGCTTTCTGCACTCCCGTATAAAGTGTAAGGGAAATTGTACCGAACTGAAAGCATGTGTGATGTACGCGTATTCTTTCCATAAAAACTGTGCACTGGAGATTCTGAAGGCTTTCACGAAGAAGCCTGTGAATACACTTATTTTTGTCTTGATGTGGTGGGAGTAGAAGTGTAATAAATAATTTTGTATGTAAGTTTTTAATAAACTTTAAACGAGGGCCTATTTTCACCTGTGTGTAGAAGTATATCTCGGGAAAATAGTTGTATTTTTCTTCATTAGTATTCAAGAAGACACTTGCAGTGCAACGCTTTCTTTAATAAACGTCGTAAACAGTACATAAATAAGTGTCTTTATCTTTGGCTTGTCGTTATCACCATACCATTTACAACCATATGCAGTAAGCTGACTAAAGCTTATGTTGTTAGTATAGTTACTATTATTATTAATGTTCTTTGCATGTGTATTTTAGGAATTACTAAATATTGAGAAAATACCAGAATTCTCAGAAACGATCAGATAAAGTTATTCCAGGGAGAGACAGAACGTAAGTGCTTCTCAGGAATATAATCCATGACAAAGAAACGTCAGGGTATATTCACTAGATCACCCAGAGTTTCCGGGGCGCTGTGAGGTGGTGGTGTGGAGAAATATTACGACTTCCCTGAGATAAGCCACCAGCAATTGCACCAGACTCGTTTTTTATTTAGCAAATTTCAACTCAACAGAGCTGTGCTGCTACCTTATTCAATAGGACAGTTACATAGTGGGAGCAAAAGCCAGCTATGTTTCGCTTTCATATTGTTGTTGAAATGTGTCGACCTGAGCTCCGAGACTTCAGTAGGGAGACGAGGATGTCGTCTAGTGTTGTGGCGTGTGCATGCCAGGGTATACTGGGTAATGACACATTGAAAACATGGAATGTCGCTGAAACATTCATTACAAGAGAAGGAAAGAGGAGGAGGAGGGGAGGGAGAAGAGGGGGAGGAGGAGCTGTGTAAGTGAAGTTTAAAAATGCAAGGGAAGGAATATGAGGGGGATGAAGTGAAGTAATGATGAAGCAGGAAGAGCAGAGTCACACAATGTTGAGTGTGAAGGCATGCGTAAGAGATGAATACAAGGACATACACGACCCATACATAGGGAGAAGTGTGAGCAGCAGTGTCAGACCATTCAAGATAGTATTTGCAACTTTAATAATAATTAGAGACAGCTATTAAAGAAGAATAAGCAAGAATCAGAAAAGTACAGAAGGGTGTTTCTGAAAAAAGACGAAACTGGGAAGGAACCGAAAGGGGACAGAAAATGGATACCCGAGGCCCAGTCTCAGACCAGACCTGGTTGATTAAGGCCTGATCAACTAAGTTGTTACTGCTGGCCGCACACAGTCCAGCCAGGTTGGTCAGCAACTAACTTAAGGAACTTATCACGTTCCCACTTGAAGACAACCAGAAGTTTGTTGGCAATTCCCCTTATGCAAATAAATCCTGAACTAAATGAGAAGCTGGGAAGACGATATGGCCACCCCGGATCTAAATCAGTTCCTCGGGAGACTGAGCTCACTAGCGCTCCAAGTAAGCATCAAACATGCCTCTGCAAGAGGAAGAAGATACAAAGTGAAGAGAGGGAGAAAGAGGCACTCCCTCTACAGGCGATCTAAACTGTAGCTGGCTGTCTTTACTACGAAATGAAACTGGTTAGGCAAATGAAGACCATCGACCACAAACTGATTGTATCATAGAGTCCAGGGGAGACAGAGGGATCAAAGAGCTTTCATGAAATTAGAAGAAATTCCAAATGCTTCCAATCTTAGGCAAAATCCAGAGCAAAAGCCTCATCCAATATAGGGTCTTTACTTAGAGGAGACGGCGCGTACACCGATGACAGTAAGGAAATAGTGACATACTGAAGTGACAGTACGACTTATTGTCCAGTTAGCTGCTCATTAGTCTACAAATCGAAGAACTTGATGAGTTTTTTTTAAGAATGAGGCTCCAAACACTTCCAGCATATCCAAAATTTTTGATGAAGCCCAATCTCTAGTTGACAGCATGCTGATGGTTGCCCTAGGCCCACACTCGTGCAACCCCATAGTCATTAAAATTGCAAGGCACCACCATCTCGGACCTTCAGTATTCCTTGGAGAAGGAGCCTGGACGCAGGTGTCATCTCAGTCATTAAAACTACTGATATTGCCTCATTTCACAAAGGTGGCAATAAAGTAGTCCCGAGAGACTGTAGATCAATAGAGCTAACGTCACGTTATCAAAATAGCGCTAACGTCACGTTATCAAAATCTTTGAATGGGTCCCAAGAAGCAAGATTGCCAATCACTTGAAATCCAGGGCAGCACTGATTTGGGGCAGGTCGCTCCTGCCTTTCACAATTACTAGACTATTACGACATGGTCTTGGATGTGCTCGAAGACAAACTGAATGCTGATGTAGTGTGCTATGATTTTGCAAAATTGTTGAACAAGTGCGATGATGGTGTGATAGCCCACAAAATGTGTGCAAGAGGAATAACTGGAAATGTGAGCAGATGGATATTTAACTTCGTAATAGAACCCAGAGAGTAGTAGTAAACAGAGTGAAGTCGGAGGCTGCCACTGGTAAAAACTCTGTACCTGAAGGCACAGTACTCACCCCACTTTTATTTCTCATTCTTATGTTTGACAAGGACATACACCGTAGCGCCATAACATCCTTTGCTGATGACACCACAATCTCTATGCAGGTGGCGTCCGTCGAAGATACAGCGGATATAAATCATTCCTTCCGGTATGCCTCAGACAGCACTATAATGTTTAATGGGGACAGGTTTCAGCTAGTATGAAAGAATGGAGGACATAAACACTGACACGGAGTACAGGACAAAACAAACCATTCTAAAGAGCGAAAGTTTCTGGTGCTAGACTAGGGAGCGATACTGTCAAATCTCGTTTTCAAGGATCACAATACGTTACTTTTGTTACCACAAGGACAATAAAAGGCTGGATAACCAGAACTTTCAAGACAAGAGACGCTGAGCCAGTGAGCATACTTTAGAATATTGTACACTACTTGCTTTAGGCCAATCTTAGAGTATGCAACCTAGCAACACTAGAAGAGAGAGATCAGAGGGGATGGGATTGTGACTTACAAAATAATCATGATATTAAATAGCACTGGTAGGGACAAACTATATGCGACGCGAGTAGATGAGCCAGGGGACATAGATGGCAGCCAGCAAGGTAGATGAGCCAGGGGACATAGATGGCAGCCAACAAGGTAGATGAGCCAGGGGACATAGATGGCAGCCAGCAAGGTAGATGAGCCAGGACATAGATGGCGCCAACAAGGATGAGCCAGGGGACATAGATGGCAGCCAGCAAGGTAGATGAGCCAGGGGACATAGATGGCAGCCAACAAGGTAGATGAGCCAGGGGACATAGATGGCAGCCAACAAGGCAGATGAGCCAGGGGACATAGATGGCAGCCAACAAGGTAGATGAGCCAGGGGACATAGATGGCAGCCAACAAGGTAGATGAGCCAAGGGACATAGATGGCAGCCAACAAGGCAGATGAGCCACAGGGAAATAAGAAGTACTGTTGTAATGTGAGAGGTGAGGGCGGGGATCCCGGTGAGTAGCCTGCACTAAACAAGAAGCTGATGTTGACAAATATGGTACACTGTTGCGAAGTGGGTATGATCGGGTCATTGAAGCTTAGATATGAATAATGTTGGTTATAAGAGGCATGGCCAGGAGCTATGACTCGACCCCTGCAGACTCAGGTGAGTACACTACACACACCACACCTCATTACTCAACAAACGCAACTCATCAGGCTGCAGCAACATGAATAACAATACAACCGTACCTCATGATAGCTCACTGCAGAAAATAAGAATAAAAATAAGAGCCCCCCTCCCTATTGGTGTTTTACCCACCTCCTCCAGACCCCCTCCTCCCCTGCCCCTTGTCCCCTGCTCCCACATACCCACAATGCCCGGTGATACTAGCGGCGAAGGCGGTGACGGGGAGGGTATTGTCCCCTGCCAGAGCGAATTTTAACCCCGCTAGCGAGTGACCTTTGTATGCTTCCAAGGGCAAAGCAATCGTGTCTAGGCCGGTGACCCCTGGCTGGCAGGGGAACCCACGCTCCCATTGTCTTCCCTCCCTCCCTTTCTTACCCTACCTCCCTTCCTCCTTACCTACCTACCTACTTACCTGCCTACATTACCCTACCTACCTTACTCTCCCTCCCTACCTACCTTACCCTCCCTCCCTCCCTACCTACCTTACCCTCCCTCCCTACTTTACCCTACCTACCTCACCTTAGTTCCCTATCTGCCTTACCCTACCTCTCTTCCTCCATACCTCCCTACCTACCTACTCTACCTCCCTTTCTGCATCCCTTCTATCCTACTTACTTCCCTTACCATACTAGGTCTCTACTTCTCTACGTCCATTCCTTACCCTCCCTTTCTCCCTCTCTTCCTACCTCCCTTAAACTGTCTCTCTCCGTACCTCCCTTACCTTTCCTCTCTCTTCCTACCTCCCTTAGTGGATCTCTCCCTACCTCCCTTGCCCTACCTCTCCCTTCCTTTACTCTCCCTACCTCCCTTCCTCTCTTACTCTCCCTCATTTCCTTACTCTCCCTACCTACCTACCCTCTTCTTTCCTTATTATCCCTTACAGTCCTTTCTTCACTAACGCCCTCCATCTTTATCACACACGTCCCTCTCTACCTTCCTCCCTCTCTTCTTCACATCTCCCTCACCATTCTCTGCCTTCCTGCACTCTCCTTCGCTCTTTCCTTCACTCTCCTCTACCTCCTTCACTTTACTTTACTTCCTTCACTCTCCTCTAACTTCTCCTACGCTTATATACCTCCATCTCACCCCTTGTCGACCTCCCTCCCTCCCTCCCCTCCCCTCCCCTTCCCTCCCTCCCTTCTTCCTTCCCTTCCCTCTTCAAGTACCTCTGTTCTTTATCTACCCTCCTTCCTTCTCTCTCTCCCTCCCTCCTCTCTCCCTCCCTCTCCTTTCTAACCCCTCGTCCTTTTCCGTTTCCCTCTCCCTCTTTACTTCCCTCCCTCCCTCTCCTTTCTACCTCCTTCCCACTCTTCTCTCTGCCTCCATCCCTTCCTTCTCTACTTTTCTACATTCCTCCTATACTTCCCTCCCCTTCTCTTCTACCTCCCTCCATCCTCTACTTCTCTCCATTCATCTGCTTCCTTCCTCCTCTACATCCCTCCTTCCTGCTCTGCTTCTCTCCCTTCCTATACCTCCCTCCCTTTCTATTATAAATCCCTCCCTCCCTCCCTTCCTCTCCCCTCTCTTCTTCCCTCCCTCCTTCCCTACCTTCCTCCCTCCGTCCCTCCTTCCCTCCCTCCCTCCTTCCTTCCCTTCCTCCCTTCTTCCTTCCCTCCCTCCTTCCTTCCCTCCTTCCTTCCTTCCCTCCTTCCTTCCTTCCCTCCCCCCACTTGCTGCTCTGTTGCTTCTCCTCATAAGACTGTTGATGCACTTCCTGTTGCTACTGTTATGCCGCTGCTGTAGCTGCTGCTGTTATGCAGCTGCTGTTGCTGCTGCTGTTATCCGCTGTTGTTGTTGTTGCTGTTATGCCGCTGCTGTTGTTGCTGTTGTTATCATTACTGCTGCTGCTGTTAGTGCTGTTCCGTACTTTAGTTTACTGCTGCTGCAGCTAACACTCTCTCCTATTCTCTTAATATCTTTAACGTTTTTCAACCTGCTTTTGATTCAGGGAATTGGAGCTGCCCTTCTCTGACTTGGATCAAGCCTGATTACCGCCTGTTCCCTAGGTGTTGTATGACTCCCCTGTGGGTTTAGCACGTCTAATTCAATGTAATAATAAAAACAATTATATATATATATATATATATATATATATATATATTTTAATATATATATATATATATATATATATATATATATATATATATATATATATATTAAATATTTCTCGCATTAATCAACTAACTTATATCAGTATTAATCAACTAACTTATATCAGTATTAATCAACTAACTTATATCAGTATTAATCAACTAATTTTAGTATTAATCACACATCGTATTAATCAACTAACTTTTATCAGTATTAATCAACTAACTTATATCAGTATTAATCAACTAACTTTTATCAGTATTAATCAACTAACTTTTATCAGTATTAATCAACTAACTTTTATCAGTATTAATCAACTAACTTTTATCATTATTAATCAACTAACTTTTATCAGTATTAATCAACTAACTTTTATCAATATTAATCAACTAACTTATATCATTATTAATCAACTAACTTTTATCAGTATTAATCAACTAACTTTTATCAGTATTAATCAACTAACTTATATCATTATTAATCAACTAACTTTTATCAGTATTAATCAACTAACTTTTATCAGTATTAATCAACTAACTTTTATCAGTATTAATCAACTAACTTTTATCAGAATTAATCAACGAACTTTTATCAGAATTAATCAACTAACTTTTATCAGTATTAATCAACTAACTTTTATCAGTATTAATCAACTAACTTTTATCAGTATTAATCAACTAACTTTTATCAGTATTAATCAACTAACTTTTATCAGTATTAATCAACTAACTTTTATCAATATTAATCAACTAACGTTTATTAGTATTAATCAACTAACTTTTATCAGTATTAATCAACTAACTTTTATCAGTATTAATCAACTAACTTATCAGAATTAATCAACTAAATTTTATCAGAATTAATCAACTAAATTTTATCAGAATTAATCAACTAAATTTTATCATTATTAATCAACTAACTTTTATCAGTATTAATCAACCAACTTTTATCAGTATTAATCAACTAACTTTTATCAGTATTAATCAACTAACTTTTATCAGAATTAATCAACTAACTTTTATCAGTATTAATCAACTAACTTTTATCAGTATTAATCAACTAACTTTTATCAGTATTAATCAACTAACTTTTATCAGTATTAATCAACTAACTTTTATCAGTATTATTGTCAACAGTAAGACATTCTGATCTACAAAGAGTTTCTTGATTCAACTCCTGGTCAGCCGGGCTGTGGTTGGTACAGTGGACTGCTTGATGCCAGCAGTAACAGCCTGGTTGATCAGTCCTTGATCCACTAGGAAACTTGGTCTTGGCTGCGGAAATGTTGACTCTGAAACATCCTTCAGGTATACAAACTGGACAAGTACCTCCGCTGGAATATACCTGGAGAGTGTTCCAGGTCCACGGCCCGCGGCCCGGGCCATCACCAGGCCTCGAGACAGATCTGCACACTGCCATAACAACATACCCAGTGAAAAGCAGGGGCGCCGTGGGCACAATGAGAGAATATAGTATCAACATCAAGGTCCCAGACTATTTAACGTCTTACCAGAAGATGTCAGAAACACTGCTGGGACAAGTGTAGAAGTGCGCCAAGTGCTGGATCAACCAGGATGTGATGAATATGTGGCCAGCGTGCGAGCATCAGCAACAGTCTGGTTGACAAGGCAAGCAAGCACCAGACAAGCCTTGTCCAGGGCCGGGCTGCGGGAGTAAGAAAACTCTTGAAACCCGTCAAAGGTATAAAGGTATATATCAAAAGGTTAGTTGTTGGCAATATCGTAATATTAATAACCTGGTCTTTCAGTTACCTTAACCAAGGACGAAGATAACCTGGTCTTTCAGTTACCTTAACCAAGGACGAAGATAACCTGATCTTTCACTTACCTTAACCAAGGACGAAGATAACCTGGTCTTTCAGTTACCTTAACCAAGGACGAAGATAACCTTGTCTTTCACTTACCTTAACCAAGGACGAAGATAACCTGGTCTTTCACTTACCTTAACCAAGGACGAAGATAACCTTGTCTTTCATTACCTTAACCAAGGACGAAGATAACCTTGTCTTTCACTTACCTTAACCAAGGACGAAGATAACCTGGTCTTTCACTTACCTTAACCAAGGACGAAGATAACCTGGTCTTTCACTTACCTTAACCAAGGACGAAGATAACCTGGTCTTTCACTTACCTTAACCAAGGACGAAGATAACCTGTCTTTCACTTACCTTAACCAAGGACGAAGATAACCTGGTCTTTCATTACCTTAACCAAGGACGAAGATAACCTGGTCTTTCATTACCTTAACCAAGGACGAAGATAACCTGGTCTTTCAGTTACCTTAACCAAGGACGAAGATAACCTGATCTTTCATTACCTTAACCAAGGACGAAGATAACCTGGTCTTTCACTTACCTTAACCAAGGACGAAGATAACCTGATCTTTCACTTACCTTAACCAAGGACGAAGATAACCTGGTCTTTCAGTTACCTTAACCAAGGACGAAGATAACCTGGTCTTTCACTTACCTTAACCAAGGACGAAGATAACCTGGTCTTTCACTTACCTTAACCAAGGACGAAGATAACCTGGTCTTTCAGTTACCTTAACCAAGGACGAAGATAACCTGGTCTTTCACTTACCTTAACCAAGGACGAAGATAACCTGGTCTTTCACTTACCTTAACCAAGGACGAAGATAACCTGGTCTTTCACTTACCTTAACCAAGGACGAAGATAACCTGGTCTTTCAGTTACCTTAACCAAGGACGAAGATAACCTGGTCTTTCAGTTACCTTAACCAAGGACGAAGATAACCTGGTCTTTCAGTTACCTTAACCAAGGACGAAGATAACCTGGTCTTTCACTTACCTTAACCAAGGACGAAGATAACCTGGTCTTTCACTTACCTTAACCAAGGACGAAGATAACCTGGTCTTTCATTACCTTAACCAAGGACGAAGATAACCTGGTCTTTCAGTTACCTTAACCAAGGACGAAGATAACCTGGTCTTTCATTACCTTAACCAAGGACGAAGATAACCTGGTCTTTCACTTACCTTAACCAAGGACGAAGATAACCTGGTCTTTCACTTACCTTAACCAAGGACGAAGATAACCTGGTCTTTCACTTACCTTAACAAGGACGAAGATAACCTGGTCTTTCAGTTACCTTAACCAAGGACGAAGATAACCTGGTCTTTCACTTACCTTAACCAAGGACGAAGATAACCTGGTCTTTCACTTACCTTAACCAAGGACGAAGATAACCTGGTCTTTCACTTACCTTAACCAAGGACGAAGATAACCTGGTCTTTCACTTACCTTAACCAAGGACGAAGATAACCTGGTCTTTCAGTTACTTTAACCAAGGACGAAGATAACCTGATCTTTCACTTACCTTAACCAAGGACGAAGATAACCTGGTCTTTCACTTACCTTAACCAAGGACGAAGATAACCTGGTCTTTCACTTACCTTAACCAAGGACGAAGATAACCTGATCTTTCACTTACCTTAACCAAGGACGAAGATAACCTGGTCTTTCACTTACCTTAACCAAGGACGAAGATAACCTGGTCTTTCAGTTACCTTAACCAAGGACGAAGATAACCTGGTCTTTCACTTACCTTAACCAAGGACGAAGATAACCTGGTCTTTCACTTACCTTAACCAAGGACGAAGATAACCTGGTCTTTCAGTTACCTTAACCAAGGACGAAGATAACCTGGTCTTTCAGTTACCTTAACCAAGGACGAAGATAACCTGGTCTTTCACTTACCTTAACCAAGGACGAAGATAACCTGGTCTTTCACTTACCTTAACCAAGGACGAAGATAACCTGGTCTTTCACTTACCTTAACCAAGGACGAAGATAACCTGGTCTTTCACTTACCTTAACCAAGGACGAAGATAACCTGGTCTTTCACTTACCTTAACCAAGGACGAAGATAACCTGGTCTTTCACTTACCTTAACCAAGGACGAAGATAACCTGGTCTTTCACTTACCTTAACCAAGGACGAAGATAACCTGGTCTTTCACTTACCTTAACCAAGGACGAAGATAACCTGGTCTTTCACTTACCTTAACCAAGGACGAAGATAACCTGGTCTTTCACTTACCTTAACCAAGGACGAAGATAACCTGGTCTTTCACTTACCTTAACCAAGGACGAAGATAACCTGGTCTTTCACTTACCTTAACCAAGGACGAAGATAACCTGGTCTTTCACTTGCCTTAACCAAGGACGAAGATAACCTGGTCTTTCACTTACCTTAACCAAGGACGAAGATAACCTGGTCTTTCACTTGCCTTAACCAAGGACGAAGATAACCTGGTCTTTCACTTACCTTAACCAAGGACGAAGATAACCTGGTCTTTCACTTACCTTAACCAAGGACGAAGATAACCTGGTCTTTCACTTACCTTAACCAAGGACGAAGATAACCTGGTCTTTCAGTTACTTTAACCAAGGACGAAGATAACCTGATCTTTCACTTACCTTAACCAAGGACGAAGATAACCTGGTCTTTCACTTACCTTAACCAAGGACGAAGATAACCTGGTCTTTCACTTACCTTAACCAAGGACGAAGATAACCTGATCTTTCACTTACCTTAACCAAGGACGAAGATAACCTGGTCTTTCACTTACCTTAACCAAGGACGAAGATAACCTGGTCTTTCAGTTACCTTAACCAAGGACGAAGATAACCTGGTCTTTCACTTACCTTAACCAAGGACGAAGATAACCTGGTCTTTCACTTACCTTAACCAAGGACGAAGATAACCTGGTCTTTCAGTTACCTTAACCAAGGACGAAGATAACGTGGTCTTTCAGTTACCTTAACCAAGGACGAAGATAACCTGGTCTTTCACTTACCTTAACCAAGGACGAAGATAACCTGGTCTTTCACTTACCTTAACCAAGGACGAAGATAACCTGGTCTTTCACTTACCTTAACCAAGGACGAAGATAACCTGGTCTTTCACTTACCTTAACCAAGGACGAAGATAACCTGGTCTTTCACTTACCTTAACCAAGGACGAAGATAACCTGGTCTTTCACTTACCTTAACCAAGGACGAAGATAACCTGGTCTTTCACTTACCTTAACCAAGGACGAAGATAACCTGGTCTTTCACTTACCTTAACCAAGGACGAAGATAACCTGGTCTTTCACTTACCTTAACCAAGGACGAAGATAACCTGATCTTTCACTTACCTTAACCAAGGACGAAGATAACCTGGTCTTTCAGTTACCTTAACCAAGGACGAAGATAACCTGGTCTTTCACTTGCCTTAACCAAGGACGAAGATAACCTGGTCTTTCACTTACCTTAACCAAGGACGAAGATAACCTGGTCTTTCACTTACCTTAACCAAGGACGAAGATAACCTGGTCTTTCACTTACCTTAACCAAGGACGAAGAAGATAAAGGTGAAGAAAATGACGAAGATAAAAAAGACGATATAGAAGAATAGAAAAATCCCTGAAGAAGTGAGGTCTGGGGACGGACTGCCGGAGATAAAACAATCCATTCTCCTCTGTATTTGACCGAGGAAGTCTACCGTATAGGTGAAACCTTTCAACAACAGATACACCCAACTGCTGCACATGTGTCTTAATCGTCAACTTATCCGTCTTATATACTATTTTCAACACAGTACATTAGCTGGTGTTGCAGAGCATCCAGGACAACATCGCAGTGATCTAGTGAAAGGCAGGAGGGAGCTGCCCTCTAAACCCATGAGGCCCTCTAGTGAAAGGCAGGAGGGAGCTGCCCTCTAAACCCATGAGGCCCTCGACTGTTCAGCTGTAGTGATTCCATGTGATTGGCAGTCTTGCTTCTTAAGACCCGTTCGTAGATTTTTATAATGTGTAAAGTTAGGGCTGTTGGTCTATAGTTTATATGAATTGTTTCACTGCCGCCTTAGTTAAGTGAGGCAGTGCCAGTGGCTTTAACTGACTGTGGGATGACACCTGTGTCCAGGCTTCTTCTCTGTAGAATACGTTATCAGAATGATTATAATTATAACCTTAATTTTTAAAGGGGTGGATCGGTAAGCCAGCGGAAGGCCTCGGTCTGATGACCAAAAGTTCTATCTGTGGGTCATCATATGAGTAAAACCCGCGTTAGGAAATACTTGTCCTGTTTCCTGACAAACCTTACCTAACCTATCTGTAAAATACTGAAGGCCAGAGATAGTGGTTTCTTATATTTCTTGATAAGTATGGAATTCCACGAGTCTGGACCTGGACCAGAATTCATAGGCGTGCGGTCCATGACTTGTGGAAGTCAGCTGGGAAGCGTGCTACATTGTGGACATATGTTGGCAGCGTTTTGTATCTCATTCCTGAAAAACTCGTTTGAGTCGTCGTTATGTAGACTACTGTGTGATTTACTGAACACAGAGTCGTACTGTTTCTTCAGTATTTCACTCTTCTTATTATTGACACCAGTTTATGTGCCATCTCCTTAAAGGTCCTATACTGGATAGTTTTTACCATGGGTTTGCATAGCCATTTGATATCTTCCCTCCTTCCTTGGATCTATCCTGATTGCTTGGCGTTGTATGACCCCTACTTGTTTATTGATTCCCCGTGTATATACAGTAATAATGAAGAAGATGATGATATTATTATTATTATTATCATTACCATTGTCGAGGAGGCTACTTATAAAATGTATCTTGGCAGAAGAGTTTTTGTGATGAGAGCGTCAAGGCAGGTAACACATTCACCCTGCATCTTCCTCAACATGAAAGATGTTAGGTAAAAAAAACACAAATGCAACTTATGTGGCATTTTATTGTGGCAACGTTTCGCCGTAACGCCTTGACAAAGCTCCTGGAGAGCGAAACGTTGCCACAATAAAATGTCACATAAGTTGCATTTGTGTTATTTTACCTAACATGTTGTCGGTAATTCTACCAACATTATTATATGAAATATGTTAAAGTATGTGATGGTCTTAGTTGCTTGTGTGTCAGGTGTTGTGGCTGCAACTGTTGTGTGTCTTGTGAGATGGTGACATGTCTCCTGACGCTGGGACAACCATAGCATGAGTGACTTCATGGGTGGTAGTGTCACATGGGTGGTAGTGTCACATGGGTGGTAGTATCACATGGTGGTAGTGTCACATGGGTGGTAGTGTCACATGGGTGGTAGTGTCACATGGGTGGTAGTATCACATGGATGGTAGTGTCACATGGATGGTAGTGTCACTGGGTGGTAGTGGTACATGGTGTAGTGGCACATGGTGGTAGTGTCACATGGATGGTAGTGTCACATGGGTGGTAGTATCACATGGTGGTAGTGTCACATGGGTGGTAGTGTCACATGGGTGGTAGTGTCACATGGATGGTAGTGTCACATGGGTGGTAGTATCACATGGTGGTAGTGTCACATTAATGGTATACAATACCGACAAGTTGATTAATAAGACACATGTGTAACACTTACGGGTATTTATTGGCAAGGCGTTTTAGCCTGCACAACAGACTTTTTCAGTCGAATACCAGAGAATGTAACAGTAGAGGTGGAGAGTTAATCTTGAAGTGATCAGTCCCCCAGCTTTGATAGGTGTTCAATCCCTTAACCTTGACAAATCTAAACTAAAGTATAAACTTTAGATTTATCAAGTCTGACGGACTGGCTGCCTGTCAAGTCTGAGGGACTGACTGCCTGTCAAGTCTGAGGGACTGACTGCCTGTCAAGTCTGAGGGACTGACTGCCTGTCAAGTCTGAGGGACTGACTGCCTGTCAAGTCTGAGGGACTGACTGCCTGTCAAGTCTGTGAGACTGACTGCTCAAGTCTGAGGGACTGACTGCCTGTCAAGTCTGAGGGACTGGCTGCCTGTCAAGTCGAGGGACTTCTCATTAAGTCTGAGGGACTGACTACCTGTCAAGTCTGAGGGACTGACTGCCTGTCAAGTCTGAGGGACTGACTGCCTGTCAAGTCTGTGAGGGACTGACTGCCTGTCAAGTCTGAGGGACTGTCTCCCTATTAAGTCTGAGGGACTGACTACCTGTCAAGTCTGAGGGACTGACTGCCTGTCAAGTCTGAGGGACTGACTGCCTGTCAAGTCTGAGGGACTGACTGCCTATCAGGTCTGAGGGACTGTCTCCCTATTAAGTCTGAGGGACTGACTACCTGTCAAGTCTGAGGGACTGGCTGCCTGTCAAGTCTGAGGGACTGGCTGCCTGTCAAGTCTGAGGGACTGACTGCCTGTCAAGTCTGAGGGACTGGCTGCCTGTAAAGTCTGAGGGACTGACTACCTGTCAAGTCTGAGGGACTGACTGCCTGTCAAGTCTGAGGGACTGACTACCTGTCAAGTCTGAGGGACTGACTGCCTATCAAGGCTGAGGGACTGACTGCCTGTCAAGTCTGAGGGACTGACTGCCTATTAAGTCTGAGGGACTGACTGCCTATCAGGTCTGAGGGACTGTATCCCTATTAAGTCTGAGGGACTGACTGCCTATCAGGTCTGAGGGACTGTCTCCCTATCAAGTTTGAGGGACTGACTGCCTATCAAGTTTGAGGGACTGACTGCCTATCAGGTCTGAGGGACTGACTGCCTATTAAGTCTGAGGGACTGACTGCCTATTAAGTCTGAGGGACTGACTGCCTGTCAAGTCTGAGGGACTGACTACCTATCAGGTCTGAGGGACTTGCTGCCTATCAGGTCTGAGGGACTGACTGCCTATTAAGTCTGAGGGACTGACTGCCTGTCAAGTCTGAAGGACTGACTGCCTATCAGGTCTGAGGGACTGTCTCCCTATTAAGTCTGAGGGACTGACTGCCTATCAGGTCTGAGGGACTGTCTCCCTATTAAGTCTGAGGGACTGACTCCCTATCAGGTTTGAGGGACTGTCTCCCTATTAAGTCTGAGGGACTGACTGCCTGTCAAGTCTGAGGGACTGACTACCTATCAGGTCTGAGGGACTGTCTCCCTATTAAGTCTGAGGGACTGACTGCCTATCAGGTCTGAGCGACTGACTGCCTATCAGGTCTGAGGGACTGACTCCCTATCAGGTCTGAGGGACTGTCTCCCTATTAAGTATGAGGGACTGACTGCCTATCAGGTCTGAGGGACTGACTGCCTATCAGGTCTGAGGGACTGACTCTCTATCAGGTCTCAGGGACTGTCTCCCTATTAAGTCTGAGGGACTGACTGCCTATCAGCTCTGAGGGACTGTCTCCCTATTAAGTCTGAGGGACTGACTGCCTATCAAGTCTGAGGGACTGACTGCCTATCAAGTCTGAGGGACTGACTGCCTATTAAGGCTGAGGGACTGACTGCCTATCAAGTTTGAGGGACTGGCTGCCTATCAGGTCTGAGGGACTGACTGCCTATCAAGTCTGAGTGACTGACTGCCTATCAAGTCTGAGTGACTGACTTCCTATCAAGTCTGAGTGACTGACTGCCTATCAAGTCTGAGTGACTGGTCATCTCGCCAAGTCTTCCTCCGTCTCCGGTATTTATTTATTGTACTGGATTGATAGAAACCTCTGGCTGGTGAAGAGTTTTGAGAAGTAAAGATAAACAGATGTTACACATGTGTTTTATTTATCACTAGGTAGAGCGTGAGACTAATATGAGAGACCTTAGAGTGATAATGTCAGAAGATCTCACCTTCAAGGATCACAACGGAGTCATTATCACAACCGCAAGAAAAATGATAGCCTGGATAAGGAGAATCATCAAAACAAAGGTTACCAAACCAATGCTGATACTCTTCAACATCACCTGTTCTCTCTAGGCTGGAGTACTGCTATATTCTAACACCTCCGTTCAAGGCAGGCGAAATTGCAGACCTGAAGAACGTGCAGAGAATCTTCACTACTCGCATAGATTTGGTCAAACACCTTAATTACTGGGAACGTTTGATGTCCATTGATCTGTACTTCTTTGAATATAGGCGAGAGAGATCATTATAATTTATATCTGGAAAATTCTAAAAGGATTGGCCCCAAATCTAAACACAAATCATTCCCCATGAAAGTAAGAGGCTTGACGGACGGTACAAAATCTACCCAATGAAAAATAAGGGTGCAGTGAGTACGCTAAGGGAAAACTCATTAAGTGTGAAGGAGCCAAGACTTTTCATCGTCCTTCATTCTTACATGTGGAGTATTACCAACATACCCCTGACTCTCTTGAAGAAACACGTGGTCAAGTTTGTCAAGTCAGTGCTTGATCAGCCTGGTTGACCAGGCTATCCACCGGGAAGCCTGGTCTAGGACCGGGTCGCGGGGACGCTGACCCCGGAACACACGCCACGAAGACGCGGGTGTTAGTCACACCAACCACTGGCTGGAAAAACGTTTCCGCAATAAAGATACTCAAATGTTACACAAGTTTCTCATTTATCAGCTTATCGGTGTTCTAAATCCATGTTTACAAACTATACATTCATTGTGACTTGATGACGTCATCTTCCGCTGTCTTGGAGCTCCGTACTTGATCACATTGCAAGCTGAGTGTTGCTTGTGTACTTTGTGAAGTTAATGTGTTGTGTGTTGCAGGTAAGTCACCACACCTGTGCAGTGTTGTGTGTTGCAAGTAAGTCACCACACCTGTGTAGTGTTGTGTGTTGCAGGTAAGCCACCACACCTGCGTAGTATTGTAGGAAATGTTGCGTGTTGCAGTTAAGCCAGCACACCTGTGTAGTGTTGCAGTTAATCCACCACACCTGGGTTTCATAATGATGACCTGACCTGAGACACGCTGGCTGGGACCCTCTTCCTACCCCTTCTCTTCCACCTCTGCCTTCACAGGTCAGTCAACTCATGTTTGACCTGGCCATTTGCTTATACCCTGAGTGTGAGTGTCGCAACTCTGGCTGTAACTCGTCCTGTGCATGTAAAAGTTAGTATGCTATGTTGCTCCTGCCTGCCACCACATGTGTATGCTCCTCATCTGCTGCTCTCTCAGTGTCTCCTCCACCACACTCGTTATTCACCTAATTGGCTTTGCAGGGGTCGATACATAGCTCCTGGCCCTGCCTATTAACTTTTATCGACCGACTTCACTGATTCCTGGCCTCCAGGGCTTGATCATATGCACCATAGCTGTCATATATCGTGATGGCTATGGTATCCGCGGCCCGCTCACAGATTACAACTTTTAGCTATAAAGGAAGCAACACAGGAATAAGAGATTTTAAACACACACACACACACACACACACACACACACACACACACACACACACACGCCCCGATGGCATGGTAGCTAGCGCTCTTGCTTCACGCACGGAGGGCCCGGGTTCAATTCCCGGCGGGGCCGAAACATTTCGAAGTGTTTCGTTACACACACACATACACACAACAGGCCTAGTGTCTAATCGACATGTGCCTAGGACAAAATGGTAACTAACTCCTCAAAGGCGGTGGGACCGGACAACACCTCTCCGTGGGTCCTTAGAGAGGGAGCTGAGACACTGTGTGCCACCAACAACAATTTTCAACACTTCCCTTGAAAATGGGCAACTACATGAGGTATGGTACACGACAAATGTAGTCCCGATTTTTAAGAAAGGAGACAGAAACGAGGCACTAAACTATAGACCAGTGTCACTGACGTGTATAAAGTCATAGAGAAGATTATCAGGCGAGTGGTGGAACATCTAGAACGGAACAAGCTTATAAACGACAGCCAGCACGGATTCATGGAAGGCAAATACTGTGTCACAAATCTACTAGAGTTTTATGACAAGGTAACAGAAATAAGACACGAGAGAGAGGGGTGGGTAGTTTGCATTTTCTTGGACTGCAAGAAGGCCTTCGACACAGTTCCTCACAAGAGATTAGTGCAAAAGCTATAGGACCAGGCACGTATAACAGGAAAGGCACTGCAATGGATCAGAGAATATCTGACAGGGAGGCAACAACGAGTCATGGTACGTGACGAAGTATCAGAGTGGGCGCCTGTGACGAGCGGGGTTCCACAGGAGTCAGCCTTGGACCACGCTGTTTTTGGTATATGTGAATGACATGACGGAAGGGATAGACTCAGAAGTGTCCCTGTTTGCAGATGATGTGAAGTTAATGAGGAGAATTAAATGGGATGAGGATCAGGCAGGACTACAAAGAGACCTGGACATGAGGATCAGGCAGGACTACAAAGAGACCTGGACATGTTGTACACCTGGTTCAGCAACTGGCTTCTCGAATTTAACTCCGCCAAATGCAAAGTCATGAAGATCGGGGAAGGGCAAAAAAGACCGCAGACAGAGTATAGGCTAGGTGGCCAAAGACTGCAAACCTCACTCAAGAAAAAGGATCTTGGGGTGAGTATAACACCGAGCACATCTCCGGAACCACACATCAACCTGATAACTGGTGCAGCATATGGGGGCCTGGCAAACCCGAGAATAGCGTTCCGATACCTCAGTAAGGAATCGTTCAAGGCTCTGTACACCGTGTACGTCGGGCCCATACTGGAGTATGCAACACCAGTTTGGAACCCACACCTGGTCAAGCACGTCAAGAAATTAGAGAAAGTGCAAAGGTTTGCAACAAGGCTAGTACCACAGCTAAAGGGAATGTCCTACGAAGAAAGGTAAAGGGAAATCGGCCTGACGACACTGGAGGACAGGATCAATCATAGAGTTGTCAGGAAGTGGAGCAATCTGAAGAGTGATGTAGTGGAGGCAGGATCCATGCATAGCTTTAAGAAGAGGTACGATAAAGTTCTTGGAGCAAGGAGAGAGTCGACCTAGTAGTGACCAGCGAAGAGGCGGAGCCAAGAGCTGTGGGTCAACCCCTGCAACCACAAATAAGTGAGGACACACACACACACACACGCACGTACACAAGCAAGTCAAGATAAGTCTATACTGAATGTAAGGAGAAGTTTGTAAGATTTACCTGTCATCTCATGTGTGTATGAGACGGGTAGAAAAGACCAGCAATCCTGCCAGAGTGCAGAACGTTTAACAGGCTCCTGTTTATAATAATAAAGAGTATAGAATCCCCTTGGATGGTTACCATCTACCAACCTACTGACAGTGTACAAAACCCTTAACAAGCTTCTGTCTAACCCATAAAAGGAAGGTAATATATCCATATATGGTTGGTGTCTGTCAGAGTACAGAACGTTTAACAGGCTTCCATTTCACACTTACATAAGAGAAGGATAGTACCTGCCTAGATGGTTGCTGCCTACCAGTGTATTGTTTGTTAGAGCATCAAGTGAAGGCAAGATCTAGGCCAGAACACAGCAGTGAAAGGTTGAGTGTAAGTGCACGGGAAGATAGAGGTTAGAAAGGTTGTAAGTGCACGGGAAGATAGAGGTTAGAAAGATTGTAAGTGCACGGGAAGAGAGAGGTTAGAAAGGTTGTAAGTGCACGGGAAGATAGAGGTTAGAAAGATTGTAAGTGCACGGGAAGAGAGAGGTTAGAAAGATTGTAAGTGCACGGGAAGATAGAGGTTAGAAAGATTGTAAGTGCACGGGAAGATAGAGGTTAGAAAGGTTGTAAGTGCACGGGAAGATAGAGGTTAGAAAGATTGTAAGTGCACGGGAAGATAGAGGTTAGAAAGATTGTAAGTGCACGGGAAGATAGAGGTTAGAAGGTTGTAAGTGCACGGGAAGATAGAGGTTAGAAAGGTTAAGTGGCCTGACCACTTTGAGTGAGTTTTAATAAAGCACGTGATTTTTGTCACATAGTGACGAGTATTTTGACCACTTATGTATTGACCCCCCCCCAAAAAAAAAAAAAAAAAAAATAGGATAAGTGCCCAGAGACTCAGGAAATTATTTTCAGTGTATAAAAGTCTAGCCATACACTGTGGCTACAATCCTGTTAGACAAGAAAACAACATGTCTGAAACACCTTATGTTGATACTGTGTTGTACCAGCAGCTGGCCAGTGATTATTACTGATGACCCAGAAAACACCAGTCAATGTATATTATTATTATTATTATTATTATTATTATTATTATATATTCACAGAATAGCCTGGCTGATAGCAGGGCTGATCACAGATATATCAAAGGTATAATGATAGATCACATATATGGCTAAATGAATGTGCTAGCATAGGCTTCGACGTCTGTCTCAAATCTTGTGAAGATGCTTTGGAAATTCTATGAGGCAGCTGGAAGCAGCAACAACCTGAGTGACCAGGGCATTAACCAAGAGGCAGCTGGAAGCAGCAACAACCTGAGTGACCAGGGCATTAACCAGGAGGCAGGAGGAAGCAGCAACAACCTGAGTGAACAGGGCATTAACCAGGAGGCAGGAGGAAGCAGCAACAACCTGAGTGACCAGGGCATTAACCAGGAGGCAGCAGGAAGCAGCAACAACCTGAGTGACCAGGGCATTAACCAGGAGGCAGCAGGAAGCAGCAACAACCTGAGTGACCAGGGCATTAACCAGGAGGCAGCTGGAAGCAGCAACAACCTGAGTGACCAGGGCATTAACCAGGAGGCAGCTGGAAGCAGCAACAACCTGAGTGACCAGGGCATTAACCAGGAGGCAGCAGGAAGCAGCAACAACCTGAGTGACCAGGGCATTAACCAGGAGGCAGCAGGAAGCAGCAACAACCTGAGTGACCAGGGCATTAACCAGGAGGCAGCAGGAAGCAGCAACAACCTGAGTGACCAGGGCATTAACCAGGAGGCAGCAGGAAGCAGCAACAACCTGAGTGACCAGGGCATTAACCAGGAGGCAGCAGGAAGCAACAACAACCTGAGTGACCAGGGCATTAACCAGGAGGCAGCAGGAAGCAGCAACAACCTGAGTGACCAGGGCATTAACCAGGAGGCAGCAGGAAGCAGCAACAACCTGAGTGACCAGGGCATTAACCAGGAGGCAGCAGGAAGCAACAACAACCTGAGTGACCAGGGCATTAACCAGGAGGCAGCAGGAAGCAACAACAACCTGAGTGACCAGGGCATTAACCAGGAGGCAGCAGGAAGCAACTACACCTGAGGACCAGGGCATAACCAGGACAGCAGGAAGACTACCTGAGTCAGTACCAGCAGGTTGATCTGACCAGGGCCATCACCTCCAGTTGACAGGTAGATACAGTAGCCGCAGTTGATGGCAGGTAGATGACAGGTAGGCCGCATTAGATGGCAGGTAGACCACAGGTAGATGGCAGGTAGACCACAGGTAGATGACAGGTAGACCACAGGTAGATGGCAGGTAGACCACAGGTAGACTCAGACAATAGAAGCTGTTTTGAGGAGAGTTAGTAATGCTAGTAATATATTCACAGGGAGCACTAAAACCCTAGGGTTCATACAGCGCCTGGAGAATAAGAGATAATTAGGTTTGATTCGAGAAAGGGGAGGATAACTCTGATTCCTTGGATCAAGAGATGTTTACCAGTATGAAGGCACCCGTTATATTTATGTCGCTTCCAGGGGCCACCGCCCCCGCGGCCAGGTCCTAGACCAGACCTGCTTGCTGAGCTGATTGTCTTGGTTGTTAGTGCTGGCCCTACTCAGTCCAACGTGTGAACCACCGCTCGGCTAATCAGGAATTGACTTGGCAAACTTTAAGTTACCGCGTGAAGACAGCCACTTGCTTACTGGTTAGGTTAGGTAAGGTTCGTCAGGAAATAGGACAAGTGTTTCCTGACGCGGGTCTTAGTCAGATGATGACCCGCCGCTGGAGCTTTTGGCCACCTGACTGGTCCTTATTGGTAATTCCATTTGTGCATGAAGAGAGTTCGTTGAAGAGTCGGTGACCTCTGACACTCATTGAGTTCTCTCTTATTGTACCTTTTATTGGCAGTTCTTTGCACCGTCTGCTAAGCCTCTAGCTTTTATACAGAGTGATTTCAGTGTGCAGGCTTGGGACCAATCCCTCCAGGATTTTCCAGGTGTAAATTATGCCTTTTGAAGTCGATGCAGCTGTGCTCCTTGGAACGCAGGCGAGAAAGATAAATCATAATTTACACCTGAAAAATCCTAGATGAATTGGTCCCAAATCTGGACAGCAGTCACGCCCTACGAAAGCAAGAGGGTTGACAAACTGTGCAAAATACCTTTAATGAAAAGCGTGGCGCAATGAGCACACTAAAAGATAACTAAATAAGTGTAAAGGAACCAAGACTTTGCTACGTCCTTTCCCACAGGATATATACAGCGAGTGATTTGTTTTCGGTGTATATATACTGAGAGTATACATTAATACAATGATTGGTAATGAACAGGTGACGTGCAGCCTTACCGACCCTCGTGTAGTGGTTTTTTAAGCATTATTAATCAAACAACCAGCCATTCTATCATATATAAGGGGACTTACCAACACACCTCAAGTTGTCTTCAAGAGGAAACTTGATAAGTTCCTCAAGTCACTTCCTTATTAGTTGGGCTGTGGTGGCACCAGCAGCCTGATGCATCAGATCATCAACCAGGTCTGGTCTAGGGCCGGACCCAGGGGCGATGAACCCCCCCCCCCCAGAATTGACAAGTAGACTGTCTCAAAGATGATGCGAGCCCAGTCTTTCTGATCAGTCAGACTCTTGGTGCTTAAGACTTGCAGTCAGACGTAGGGACACAAAGTCCGGATGACCATGAAAATTGTGTAGGAATGTATTCACTTCCTTCTTAGTTGCTTGGTTAATAGGTCTTAAAACCTGTCAACTACACGAAGGGTCATTAAGGCTACATGTCACCTTTTAACTACCAGTCAAGGATACTTTAATATCTCAGATAGTGATTAAAGTACATACGAACAGTGTATATACACAGAGATATACACCTCGGTGTATATATCCTGTGGCAGTATATGTGAAGGAATGGTGTTCAGTAGCTTTACCCCTTGTTGAGTTACTTCTCAGTATACTAGGTGAGTAGTAGTAGTAGTAGTGGTCATATACTGTGGTGGTAGTGTCGTAGTAGTAGTAATGTTGGTAGTGGTGGTGGTGGTGGTAGTGGTAGCGGTGATGGTGGTGGGTTAGCGACCTGGCGGACACTGACTCCTCCCTCGCCTTCGCCACTTCGCCGACCACGAATTGGGCGGTGACCCAAGAGTTAACGACCTCGATACCTGAAGCTTACCTCACCAGGGTTTCGCGGATCATCGCTCCATCGGCCCAGTCCCAGAGCAGACAGACACCTTGCTCAATGAGACTGTTGCTGGCACCACTGAAGACCTGAAAAATGACTGGGTTGTAAGAGGTGAAATACTCAAAACAAATAATACGGCAAATAGAAAACACAATTAGTCAAATGTAGTAAAAGCCATAAAAAATATAGGATGGATTATGAGAACTTTCAAAACACCAGGAGCAGTGCCAGTAAGGTGGATTATGAGAACTTTCAAAACACGAGGAGCAGTGCCAGTAAGGTGGATTATGAGAACTTTCAAAACACCAGGAGCAGTGCCAGTAAGGTGGATTATGAGAACTTTCAAAACACCAGGAGCAGTGCCAGTAATGATACTCGTACTTTCAAATCAATGGTGATCTCATGACTAGTATTACTCTGCACCTTTGAAGGCAGGAGAGATAATACAGGTGGATAATGTACAGAGACCATATACCACCCACATAAACACCTGGGAACGATTCAGAGCTCTTGGTTTGTTCTATAGGGATATATATTTGATGGTTTTCGAGAGTTGCTACTCCCGCAGACCCGACATGTCTGGTGTTAGCCTCGTCAAGCAGACATTTCCTGTTCAGAAGCTGACGGTCTATACAATGTCCTCCTCTGAGAAATTATTAGAATTACTAATAGTGGATCAGTTAACACCTACCTGGATAGAAATGTCGATTTACATCAGTGAATCAGTCAGTCAGTTCAGTGGATCGGCCAGTCAGTTTAATAAATAAGTCGACCAATCATTATTTTGAAGGGATCAAGCAGGGCTATCACCCGTTTGTATAGCTTGTGGGTAAAAAAAATGAGTTATCGTTATATTATCGTACGTATTGTGCAAAACTATTCACTGTTAGACTAAAGAAAGTTTAAAGGGAAGACTAGACACTACTCTACATAATAAGAGAGTTGCTGAAGTCTTCTCAGAATACAACAAATAAGGAAGGAAAATAAATCTTACACAGAAATAATGTAAGAAAACTATAACCTTGTTAGATGTGTTATCTGTTAGTGGTACTGGGGATTATCTTGCCCACGGCCCGGTCTCACACCAGGCCTCTTAGGTGGGATAGCAAATATTCCAGGATTAACAACTATTAAGAAGCACATACAAGGGTATATGTGTATACTCTTAAGTGTTTGTATATTGAATGTGAGTAGAAGTGTTCTTCAGACACAGTCCTGCCAGGTGTGCATTGATACTGGTGATCCGAGGAATTACGAGCTATCCTCCAAAAGAACGTTAGAAAACTTACCTAACCTTATTATAACAAACGCAATTTAATTTAGCCTAATCCAACTAAATATATTTTAGAAAAGTTTACAATAATTTAATAATAAACAAACACAATGAAATATATACTTTTCGTTAGGTTCAGAGGGAGTTTTGCGAAATTACTGCATTCACAAATTTTCGCTTGCCTTAATTGGCAAGATGAACGTTGCTATTTAAGCCAAAATAGCAAGTTTTACCTATTCGGCACGACATATATATATAAACACAAGTATTACACTGTTAACAAAATATTACAAGAATAAGAACCATTAAAAAACACAGCTAAGTTAGGTGTGATGTAAATGGTGTAGAAAATCAATAAGTTGGAGAATGGGACACTTGTGTAATATTTGGAAATCTTTATTGAGGAAACATTCCGCCAGGCAGTGGCTTCTTCAGTCCAATACAAAGGACGGTGTAAGATGAGGCGTTTGAGGTAATCAGTCCCTCAGCTTATAGATGATGTGTTCAGTCCGTCAGTCTTGAGAGTGATGGACTGAACACATCAACGCCAGACTGAGGGACTGATTACCTCAAACTCCTCCTCATCTTCCGTCATTCTTCTGTATTGGACTGAAGAAGCCACTGGTTGGAGAAACGCTTCCTCAATAAAGATTCCCAAATGTTGAACAAGTGTCTCAGTCTTCATCATGTCAAGTATATACACACGTTTGTGAGATTGACCTGTCATCTTACGTATTCATGAGACAGAAAAGAGCAGAGATGCTGTCAGGATGTGAGATGTTTAGCAGTGATGCTGTCAGGATGTGAGATGTTTAGCAGTCTTACACACTTACATGACAGGAGGGCAGCACCTCTCTGGCTACTTCATCTATGTCAACCTAACCACATTTATTTTTCACTCTAATTATGATCTACCTTTGTCAGTTACAGTTCAGAAGTTTACTTATACCTTTTCAAACACTCTTCTGCAACCCCCAATAACCTCTCCTTCACTCTCTCTCTCTCTCTCTCTCATTCAGGATTTTACAAGGCTAGGTTTAGGGTTCCTAACTTTATTTACAAGCTAAGAGTTGTTACCTACATCAGTGCTCTCTGTCTGTCTGTCTGTCTGTCGTCGTCTCGTCTCTGTCCCTGTCTGCTTCTCTCTCTTTTCCGTCTCTCTCTGTCTCTTCTCCTCTGTCTGTCTGTCCCTCTCTGTCTGTCTTTTGCTCTCTCTCTCTCTCTCTCTCTCTCTCTCTCTCTCTCTCTCTCTCACTATACACTCCGCACCAATATGCTTGACGATACCCTCACCGTCTTACTAAAGCCTCCCACATCAGGCAGACACGTATAATTTCTGTGTGCTTCAATATAACAGAGAAAAATAGGTAGGTTATGTTCCCACTGTGTAACTATCATGTAAAGTATGGTAGCAACACACTAAACATATACTCACTTATGAAAACTTTTAAAAAATCAACAAATAATCATTTCGTTTTACCTGTAGTTACTTGTAGCTATCTCTAGTTACCTGTAGCTATCTCTAGTTACCTGTAGTGTTAGTTATCTTCTATCTTAGTTCTGTAGCTATCTCTAGTTACCTTTTTAGACTTAGCTTCTCTGTTACCTGTAGCTATTTCTAGTTACCCATGCTATCTCTAGTTACCTGTAGCTATCTCTAGTTACATGTAGCTATCTTTATTTACATGTAGTTGTCTCTAGCAAGGTCAAAAGCTCAGTGCCCCAAGGCACTGTCCTGGTACCTCTGCTGTTTCTCATCCTCATAGCAGACATAGATAAAAACACCCGGCACACTTTTGTATCATCATTTGCAGATGACACTAAAATAAGCATGAAAGTCACTACGGTAGAGGACACTGAAAAATTACAGGAGGACATAAGCAGGGTCTTCCAGTGGGCAGTGGAGAATAACATGATGTTCAATGGTGATAAGTTTCAGCTGCTTAGGTATGGAAAAAATGAAGAACTCAAAAGGAACACTATATACAAAACTCAAGACTGTCACCAAATAGAACGAAAGGAACACGTAAAGGACTTGGGAATAATTATGTCTGCTGATCTGTCTTTTAAAGACCATAACAAGACAAAGATCACAACAGCCAGAGAACTTTGAGAACTTTCAAAACAAGGGAAATAATGCCGATGGTGACACTTCAAATCGCTAGTGCTCCCTCACTTAGAATACTGCTCAGTGCTGACAGCCCCGTTCAGGGCAGGAGAAATATCAGAGCTGGAACAAATACAGAGATCGTTTACGGCTCACATTGAGCCAGTGAAACATCTAAATTATTGGGAACGCCTTCAAGTCTTGAACATGTACTCATTGGAGCGGAGGAGAGAGAGATACATGATAATATATACCTGGAAAGTACTCGAGGGCCTGGTCCCAAATCTGCATACTGCCATAACAACATACTGGAGTGAGAGATATGGGAGGAAGTGTAAAATAAACACAGTGAGGAGCAGGGGTGCGGTGGGCACAATAAGGGAGCACTGTATCAACATCCGGGGTCCCAGACTATTCAACATCTTACCATCTTACAAGAAGATATCAGAAACACGGCTGGAACAAGTGTAGAAGCCTTCAAGAGGAAACTGGACAAGTATCTTTACCAGGTGCCAGATCAACCAGGCTGTGACGGATATGTGGGGCAACGGGCCTCCAGCAGCAACAGCCTGGTTGACCAGGCAACCACCAGACGAGCCTGGCCCATGGCCGGGCTCAGAGAGTAGAGAAACTCTCGAAACTCTTCTAAGGTATATCAAAGGTAGTCATCTGTAGCTATCTCTAGTTACCTGTAGCTATCTCTAGTTACCTGTAGCTATCTCTAGTTACCTGTAGCTATCTCTATTTACCTGTAGTTACCTACAGATAGCTACAAGTAAATATGGTTGTAATATTGAGCGTTCCTTCAAGGGAGGTGCATTGTTGCCGGAGAGGGGCTCTAGATCCAAGGAATTTTATTTATCTCCTGTCTTTGGATTGAACCTAACAGCCTCCCATTATTTCAGGCGCTCCCTTGAAGAATAATAGTAATAACAATAACAATAATAACTAATAATAATAACTGTAATACTACTTCTGCTACTACTACTACTACTAATAATAATAATAATAATAATAATAATAATAATAATTACTGTGCTGCTACTACTACTACTATTAATAATAATAATGATCATAAGCGTATAGAGTTAAGGGAGTGCAGGCAGCGTGGTATACGCACACCTGGTCATGGTCAGTACACAGGTGGTTGAACAGCCCTAAATTTGAGAAATAGTGCAGGAGATGGCAGCACACTACATGGTGGCGTGGCCAACGCTTGGAGTCACTAGCGTTACACTTCAAGGCATTTTAAGCTATTTAACTTCTGCAATGAATTTATTTGAGCAAAGAACCTGTATAAACTCAGTCAAGCACCTAGATTATTGGGATTGCTCCTTCGATATGTAGTCCTTAGAACGAAGGCGAGAAGGATTCCTTGGCTCGGTTGGCAGCGCACTTAGCTCACATACATAAGAACATAAGAAAGAAGAAACACTGCAGAAAGCCTACTGGCACATGCGAGGCAGGTCCAAGTCTCCCACCGGCTTAAGCCAATGCCCCGACCCAGCCAGGTCAGGTTACATTCACTTAAGGAAGGAGCACGGCATCTGACCTAGTAGCATAAGCTAGTCAGGACCAACTCACACCCACCCGCACCCACTCATATATTTATCTAGCCTAATTTTAAAACTACACAACGTTTTAGCCTCTATAACTGTACTCGGGAGTTTGTTCCACTCATCGACAACTCTATTACCAAACCAATGCTTTCCTATATCCTTCCTGAATCTGAATTTATCCAACTTAAAGCCATTGCTGCGAGTCCTGTCAATACTAGATATTTTTAGCATGCCATTTACATCCCCTTTATTTATTCCTGTTTTCCATTTATACACCTCAATCATATCCCCCTAATTCTACGCCTTTTAGAGAGTGCAGATTCAGGGCCTCAGTCTATCATCATAGGGAAGATTTCTGATACATGGAATCAACTTTGTCATCCTCCTCTGTACGTTTTCCAGAGCATTTATATCCATTCTGTAATACGGTGACCAGAACTGTGCAGCATAATCTAGATGAGGCCTAAACAAAGATATATAGAGTTGAAGAACAACCTGAGGACTTATATTATTTATACTTCTTGATATGAAGCCAAGGATTCTGTTCGCTTTATTGCGAACACTTATGCATTGTTGTCTTGGTTTTAGATTACTGCTAACCAGAACTCCTAAATCCTTCTCGCAATCAGTAGTATTAAGATCTACATTATTTAGTTTATATGTGGCATGGTTATTGTCCTGTCCAATACTGAGTATCCGTGCTTCGATTCCAGGCATAGGTGGAAACATTGGGCGTGTTTCTTTATACCTGCTCCCTCTGTTCACCTAACAGTCAGTAGGTACCTGGGTGATAATAGACTTGTGGGTCACATCCTGGGGGTGGTAATATACCTTAGATAGAGCTGGGCTTTGAAATGAACTGAGGTAGGATAACAGCTCTTAACCTGTAATATTTATTAGTGTAAAAAAAATATACTTCATTATTTACAAGTGTTCATAATTTACTAGTGTTCCCAATAATTAGGTTCTGAAATGAATTTGCACGGATAAAAAACCTTCACTGCTTGTATAAACTGAGTTAAGCACGTAAATTATTGGGAACGTTTGAAGTCTTTCTAACTGTATTCCTTGGAACGTAGGCTACAAAGATACATTATAATTTACACCTGGAAAATTATGGAAGGATTGGTCTCAAATCTGCACATCAGAATCACTGTGCGGAAAACAAAGACTTGACAGACCGTGCAAAATACTCCCAGTAAAAAAACAAGAGTACCATGGCTCACAAAATCGTAATGACACGATTGCAAACAAACCTTACCACGGGCGGGGCTTGAACCCGCAGTTAAAGCCCCTCTCCTCTTTTGAATCTTCTGTAAATGCCTCTCTTTTGACCAATGAGATGTTTTAATCTATTGTTTATCCAGTTTGGATCATTTTTGCTTGATCTAATTTCTCTATTTGGAACATAAGTTGTCTGTGCAGCTAGAACTATGCTCTGAAAATCGTCATATTGGCAACCAACACCACCTATCTGACCCATGGTCAGGTCATTCCAGTTCAACCCACCCAGGTAATTTGGCAAACCTGTGAAATCAGCCAAGCGGAAGTCAGGGACAAAAATTTGATTGTAGTTATTAGGGTAATTCCATGATATATTAAAACTGAGTGATTTGTGATCACTTTCCCCAAGCTCATCATTAACCTCAAGATTATTAATTAGCGATTCCTTGTTGGCAAGAACCAAGTCTAGCAGGTTATTTCCTCTAGTTGGTTCTGTCACAAACTGTTTTAAAAAGCAATCCTGAATCGTATCAAGAAAATCGCTAGACTCCAGATTTCCTGTCACATCAGTCCAATCAATTTGTCTAAAGTTAAAATCTCCCATTAACACAACATTTTTATATCTAGATTCCTTATGAATTTTGTCCCATAGAAGCCTACTGCACTCCCTATCAAGGTTTGAGGGCCTATAAATCACACCCAGAATTAATTTTTCACGACCCTCAAGAAACTGTAGCCAAACAGATTCTGTGTCCGACGCTTCTAATTTTATATCTTGCCTAACGCAACAATTTAAATTATCTCTGATATACATGGCCACTCCACCACCCTGCCTATTGACCCTATCAGTGTGGAATAGTTTGTACCCTTGTATGTGACATTCAGAAGACATTACTCTATCTTTCAGGTTGAACCAGGTCTCTGTTATTGAGATTGAGATTCAGATTTTTATTTCTCTGTAAAGATTACAATGTGTGGTTTACATATTATGAGAATAATTACAAAGATGGCCACTAGCATGACTAGCATGCCAGGGCATGCTAGGCATTAATATATATGACAATAATATCTATGGTATCTACACATGCGATTAATCTTACTGGGGACTTAACTAACTTCCACTTAACTAAGTACACAACACCACTTAGAACAACACATTACTGCAACAATGTATTTGGTTAAAGAGAAAAGGAACTGATACTTAGATAACTGGAGAAGATGCAAGAGCATATTAAGATAGGGTAATACAATCATATTTTGTGCGCGTTTCGAGAGTATCTACTCTCTGAGCCCGGCCATGGGCCAGGCTCGTCTGGTGCTTGCCTGGTCAACCAGGCTGTTGCTGCTGGAGGCCCGCTGCCCCACATATCCATCACAGCCTGGTTGATCTGGCACCTGGTGAAGATATTTGTCCAGTTTCCTCTTGAAGGCTTCTACACTGGTTCCAGCCGTGTTTCGGATATCTTCTGGTAAGATGTTGAATAGTCTGGGACCCCGGATGTTAATACAGTGCTCCCGTATTGTCCCCACCGCACCCCTGCTCCTCACTGGGTTTATTTTACACTTTCTCCCATATCTCTCACTCCAGTATGTTGTTATGGCAGTGTGCAGATTTGGGACCAGGCCCTCAAGTACTTTCCATGTATATATTATCATGTATCTCTCTCCTCCTCCAATGAGTACATGTTCAAGACTTGAAGGCGTTCCCAATAATTTAGATGTTTCAATGGCTCAATGTGAGCCGTAAACGATCTCTGGATTTGTTCCAGCTCTGATATTTCTCCTGCCCTGAACGGGGCCGTCAGCACTGAGCAGTATTATAAGTGAGGGAGCACTAGCGATTTGAATAGTGTCACCATCGGCATTATTTCCTTGTTTTGAAAGTTCTCAATACCCACCCCGTCATCTTCCTGGCTGTTGTGATCTTTGTCTTGTTATGGTCTTTAAAAGACAGATCAGCAGACATAATTATTCCCAAGTCCTTTACGTGTTCCTTTCGTTCTATTTGGTGACCCTCTTGAGTTTTGTATATAGTGTTCCTTTTGAGTTCTTCATTTTTTCCATACCTAAGCAGCTGAAACTTATCACCATTGATAAACAAATAACCCGCACGTGGTAGAGGGGACCGAAACGTCGTGGTAACCGTCTCTCTGCTGTGTGTGGGTTATTTGTGTATTGTTCCAGTCACGGTATTGTGCCTTGTTATTTATAATCATATAGAGATAGAGGAATACAATAAACTGAACCCGAATGAATATTCACAGCGGCCATCCAAGGCTCCTTACCAAGTCTTCTCTTAGCTACTCTCTGAGCTTATAAAGGCCTCCCCCCCCATCCCCATAACGTCTAGCTAGAGGTCACCTCCCATGGGAAAATTCACCAAGTGGTCACCATAGAGGCTCGATTTCCTTGACAGAACTGGGGTGTGAAGGTATCAGGGAATTAACACTAGATACCAGGCTCATCAACACACAAACCCGAGACTGTCTCAGGGTATCACTAGACCAGACCTGGGTGATACCTTTACCTTTGATATACCTTTGGTGAGTTTCCAGTCTTACTACTCTCGGAGCCCGGCCATGGGCCAGGCTTGTCTGGTGCTAGCCTGGTCAACCAGGCTGTTGCTGCTGGAGCCCCACTGCCCCACATACCCATCACAGCCTAGTTGATCTAGCACTTGGTGAAGATACCTGTGCAGTTTTATCTTGAAGACTTCTACACTTGTTCCAGCAGTATTTCTGATATCTTCTGGTAAGATGTTGAATACTCGGGGACCACGAATGTTGATACAATGTACCCTTATTGTGCCCACAGCACGCCTTCTCACTGGGTTTATTTTGCACTTCCTCCAATATCTCTCACTCCAGTATGTTGTTATGGTAGTGTGCAGATTTGGGACCAGCCCCTCGAGTACTTTCCAGGTGTATATATGATGGTGTACTTACGTCTTGAAGACGGTACTCTGTTGAGGATTTCCCTAACACTCGAGGGGGGGGGGGAAATCTGCTGGGGGAGTGTGTAAATATCTGTATGTCTCTAGCACGTCATACTGTACTTAGATACATACTGTCTCACGTCATACACCTGAGTTATACACAGGTGTGTGATGGGAACATTTGCATGTGTTGTCCCTGGATTATACCCATCACTTTTGCTTACGTTGCTGTGGGCTAGTGTACATACCATCACACACTGTGTGTTAGTGTACACACCATCACACATGCTAGTGTACATACCATCACACACTGTGTGTAGTGTACAACCACGTGTGTAGTACATACCATCACACACTGTGTGTTAGTGTACATACCATCACACACTGTGTGCTAGTGTACATACCATCACACACTGTGTGCTAGTGTACATACCATCACACACTGTGTGCTAGTGTACATACCATCACACACTGTGTGCTAGTGTACATACCATCACACACTGTGTGCTAGTATACACCATCACACACTGTGTGCTAGTGTACACCATCACACACTGTGTGCTAGTGTACACACCATCACACACTGTGTGCTAGTGTACACACCATCACACACTGTGTGCTAGTGTACACACCATCACACACTGTGTGCTAGTGTACACACCATCACACACTGTGTGCTAGTGTACACACCATCACACACTGTGTGCTAGTGTACACACCACCACACACTGTGTGCTAGTGTAACACCATCACACACTGTGTGCTAGTGTACACACCACACACACTGTGTGCTAGTGTACACACCATCACACACTGTGTGCTAGTGTACACACCATCACACACTGTGTGCTAGTGTACACACCATCACACACTGTGTGCTAGTGTACACACCATCACACACTGTGTGCTAGTATACACACCATCACACACTGTGTGCTAGTGTACACACCATCACACACTGTGTGCTAGTGTACACACCATCACACACTGTGTGCTAGTATACACACCATCACACACTGTGTGCTAGTGTACACACCATCACACACTGTGTGCTAGTGTACACACCATCACACACTGTGTGCTAGTGTACACACCATCCACACTGTGTGCTAGTGTACACACCATCACACACTGTGTGCTAGTGTATACACCACACACACTGTGTGCTAGTGTACACACCATCACACACTGTGTGCTAGTGTACACACCATCACACACTGTGTGCTAGTATACACACCATCACACACTGTGTGCTAGTATACACACCATCACACACTGTGTGCTAGTGTACACACCATCACACACTGTGTGCTAGTATACACACCATCACACACTGTGTGCTAGTGTACACACCATCACACACTGTGTGCTAGTGTACACACCATCACACACTGTGTGCTAGTATACACACCATCACATACTGTGTGCTAGTGTACACACCATCACACACTGTGTGCTAGTATACACACCATCACACACTGTGTGCTAGTGTACACATCACACACTGTGTGCTAGTGTACACACCATCACACCTGTGTGCTAGTATACACACCATCACACACTGTGTGCTAGTGTACACACCATCACACACTGTGTGCTAGTGTACACACCATCACACACTGTGTGCTAGTATACACACCATCACACACTGTGTGCTAGTGTACACACCATCACACACTGTGTGCTAGTGTACACACCATCACACACTGTGTGCTAGTGTACGTCAAAAACTTGACATAGAACAGTGAGAATGTGTTTCGTAAATCATTCGTCCTCTTATTACTGTATTATTGGTTAATTAGACGTAACTAACAGGTTAATACAGGTTAACCTAACAGGGAATAACAAATGTTTAATCTCCGTTACAATTAAGATGGCGCAGAAAAGTCTTGATTCTGCCTTCATACGCATTACCAGTATCATCATTATTAACATTCTGCTGTACCATGACTCACGAAATCGTAATGACGCGATTGCAAACAAACCACTGTACGGGCGGGGATTGAACTCGCGGCAAGTGTGTCGTAAAACTCCAGACCGACGCGTTATCCACTGGGCCAGCTGGCTACACTAAGATTCATCCAACTAGGTATATTTATACACCATAGGAAGGTTAGCTTACGCACTGGCCTGGAGTTTTATGACTCAGTGACCGCGAGTTCTAGCCTACCCGTACCATGGTTTATTCTGCTGTAGTGCTTTTCTTATCAATTAGGAAATATATGGGAAAGTATTGGTTTGCAAATAGAATTGTGGATGAGTAGAATAAACTACTAAGTAGCGTCGTTGAAGAGAGTACTTTGAACAGCTTTAAGGTTTGATGGGTACATAAGGAAGGGGAAAGGGAGGTAAGGTTCTTCCCAGAAAGGGTTGGAAGGAGGATGTGAGGAAGGTGTGAGCAGCTAGCCGGCGTGTGTACTGTTGGAGTGTGAGCAAGGTAACTTATGAAAGGACTCAGTGAGACCAGAGGTACTGGAGTCCTGGAGGAGAGAGAGGAATGTTGCAGTTCGGAGTGTCAGTTCACTTGTGATGCGTGTGCGCTTCTGGCACGACAGCTATTGAATGAATGATTGTGAATGATTCTTTTTCTGGGTCACCTTACCTTGGTGAGAGATGGTAAATAAAAAATCATCAGTGGAAATGGTTGGATGTAAGGGCGTGCCTCGCGCAGGACAGGTAGTCTTCTACGGTATTGCTTCTGTTTTATGTCCGTATTCATAAATAACCCTGACTTTAAAGAGGAAATTTTAAACTGCGTTTCTCTCTGTCTTGGACCATTGTCAGTCCACAATTATGACTTTTATTCTTTTCATACGATATATGTTCCTCTGCCTAGTATGGGCCAGTAGGCCTACTGCAGTGTTCCTCCTTTCTTATGTTCTTCTGTTCGGTTCACACAGATCTACTTCTATCTACAACTTACTTAGATATTTACTTTATCGCATCTATATAAATCATATTTTAACATCCAAACATTACTGTGTAAGAAATCTCTAAAAAAATATTCAAACGTAACATTTGTGTTTGCTGGGAAGCATTTATATAAGGATCTTCTAAATTTTCTATTTTGGTTTTTAAGCTTTATTTATTGGCAGGTAGTTAGGAAATTAGTCTGGGTTGTTTTCAAGTGGTAACTTTGTTGGCTAATAGTTAGCGATATCTTCATAAAAATTCCATTTCTCCTTGTGTATGTGATAGGTCATGCTGAGAGATAGTAAATCCCAACTAATAGTAACTCCAGGAGAGCTGGAGTTACTATTACTCGGGATTACTTGGGATTTACTTGGGATTTCATTAAACGTTCATCAACTGTAGCTGATGAACGTTTTATGAAATCCTTGACGATATCCCATTGCCGTACTGAAGTCTCCCACCTCAGGCTCAAAACTTTTAAGACTATATGAAGTCCTCATCATGACTCATGAAATCGTAGTGACACGATTGTAAACAAACCATACCACGGGTGGGATAGAACCCGCGGTCAGAGAGTCATGAAACTCCAGACCGACGCGTTAGCCACTGGGCCAGCTGGCTACAATAAGATTCACCCAACTAGGTATATTTATATACCATAGGAAGGTTAGCATAGGCACCACTGTGACCACAAATGCAAGAGATTCGTCTGTAAAAACTTGTATTTGTGGTCACTTTCCTATGGTGTATAAATATACCTAGTTGGATGAATCTTATTGTAGCCAGCTGGCCCAGTGGCTAACGCGTTGGTCTGGAGTTTTACAACTCTTTGACCGCGGATTTAAGCCCCACCCGTGCTATAGTCTGTATAAAATCCATTCTGTGTGATGTAATATGACAGAATCATAGCTAGCTTCTGTTCTCTGTATTTAACTATTTCGAAAAAGGAATGGATAACATGTCCCACTCTCTCAGCACTTGGACCAGATTCATGGAATGCCCTATTTATAAAGTGCAAAGTACCACTAGCACGAGCCCTCAGTATTCTTTGGAAAAAAAGAGTCGAGATCTAGGCGAAATACCAGAGACCTTAAAGAGTGCAGACAGCTCCTTTGCATAAGGGAGGTAGTAGAGCACTAGCTAAAAATTACAGACCAGTAGCCCTAACTTCCCACATCATAAAAATCTTCGAAAAAGTGATGAGACGGCAAATTACAAATTTCATAAAACTGCACAACCGGCATAACCCGAACCAGCATGGTTTTAGAGAAGGATGGTCATGTCTGTCACAGCTGCTAAACCACTATGACAGAATTAAGGAGGCGTTGGAAGGTGACCAACAAGCAAAGGCGTTTGATAGATGTGATCATTGGGTGATTGCAAACGAAATGAGGGCCATAGGGCTTACGGGAAAGGTAGGCAAATTTATTTTCGAGTTCCTAACACACAGAACACAAAAAGAATTAGTAAACAGAGTAAAATCCAGCATCAGCGTGGTAAAAAGCTCAGTTCCACAAGGCACTGTCATGGCACCTCTGCTGTTTCTCATCCTCATAACAGGCATAGATATAAACACCTATCACAATTTTGTATCATGATTTGCAGATGACACTAAAATAAGCATGGAAGTCACTACGGTAGAAGACACTGAAAAATTACAGGAAGATAAAATCAGTGTTTTCCAGTGGACAGTGGAGAACAACATGACGTTCAATGGTGATAAGTTTCAGCTGCTTAGGTATGGAAAAAATGAAGAACTCAAAAGGAACACTATATACAAAACGCAAGAGGGTCACCAATAGAACGAAAGGAACACGTAAGGACTTGGGAATAATTATGTCTGCTGATCTGTCGTTTAAAGACCATAACAAGACAAAGATTACAACAGCCAGGAAGATGACGGGGTGGGTATTGAGAACTTTCAAAACAAGGGAAATAATGCCGATGGTGACACTCTTCAAATCGCTAGTGCTCCCCACTTAGAATACTGCTCAGTGCTGACGCCCCGTTCAGGGCAGGAGAAATAGCAGAGCTGGAACAAATCCAGAGATCGTTTACGGCTCACATTGAGCCATTGAAACATCTAAATTATTGGGAACGCCTTCAAGTCTTGAACATGTACTCATTGGAGGGAGGAGAGAGAGATACATATAATATATACATGGAAATACTTGAGGGCCTGGTCCCAAATCTGCACACTGCCATAACAACATACTGGAGTGAGAGATATGGGAGAAAGTGTAAAATAAACCAGTGAGGAGCAGGGGTGCGGTGGGGACAATACGGGAGCACTGTATTAACATCCGGGGTCCCAGACTATTCAACATCTTACCAGAAGATATCCGAAACACGGCTGGAACCAGTGTAGAAGCCTTCAAGAGGAAACTGGACAAATATCTTCACCAGGTGCCAGATCAACCAGGCTGTGATGGATATGTGGGACCCAAGCAACAGCCTGGTTGACCAGGAAAGCACCAGACGAGCCTGGCCCATGGCCGGGCTCAGAGAGTAGATACTCTCGAAACTCTTCAAAGGTATATCAAAGGTAGACATTAGTACAAATCCCATAGATTTCGAAAAAGAAATGGACAACATGCCCACTCACTCAGCACCTGGACCAGATTCATGGAATGCTTTATTTATAAAGCAGTGCAAAGTACCATTAGCAAGAGCCCTTAGTATTCTGTGGAGAAAGAGCTTAGATCTAGGTGAAATACCGGAGGTAGTAGAGCACTAGCTAAAAATTACAGACCAGTAGCCCTCACTTCTCACATCATAAAAATCTTTGAAAGAGTGATGAGACGGCAGATTACAAAGTTCATGGACCAGCACAACCAACATAACCCGAACCAGCATGGCTTCAGAGCGGACGATCATGCCTGTCACAGCTGCTGAACCATTATGACAGAATTACAGGCATTGGGGACGACCAAAACGCAGATGTGATTTACACAGATTTTGCAAAGGCGTTTGACAAATGCAATCATGGAGTGATAGGCACAAATGAGGGCCATAGGCATTACTGAGAAGGTAGGCAGATGGATATTTGAGTTCCTAAACACAGAACACAAAAAGTAGTAGTGAACAGGGAGATCCAGGATCAGCGAGGTCAAGCTCAGTGCCCCGAGGCACTGTCCTGGCACCTCTGCTGTTTCTCATCCTAAGCAGACATAGATAAAACACCGGCACACTTTTGTATCATCATTTGCAGATGACACTAAAATAAGCATGAAAGTCACTACGGAGAGGACACTGAAAAATTACAGGAGGACATAAGCAGTGTTTTCCAGTGGACAGTGGAGAACAACATGACGTTCAATGTGATAAGTTTCAGCTGCTTAGGTATGGAAAAAATGAAGAACTCAAAAGAACACTATATACAAAACGCAAGAGGGTCACCAAAGAAGAAAGGAAACGTTAAGGACTTGGAATAATTATGTCTGCTGATCTGTCGTTTAAAGACCATAACAGACAAAGATTACAACAGCCAGGAAGATGACGGGGTGGGTATTGAGAACTTTCAAAACAAGGAAATAATGCCGATGGTGACACTCTTCAAATCGCTAGTGCTCCCCACTTAGAATACTGCTCTTGTGCTGACAGCCCCGTTCAGGGCAGGAGAAATAGCAGAGCTGAACAAATTCAGAGATCGTTTACGGCTCACATTGAGCCATTGAAACATCTAAATTATTGGAACGCCTTCAAGTCTTGAACATGTACTCATTGGAGGGGAGGAGAGAGAGATACATAATAATATATACTTGGAAAATACTTAAGGGCCTGGTCCCAAATCTGCACACTGCCATAACAACATACTGGAGTGAGAGATATGGGAGAAAGTGTAAAATAAACCCAGTGAGGAGCAGGGGTGCGGTGGGGACAATACGGGAGCACTGTATTAACATCCGGGGTCCCAGACTATTCAACATCTTACCAGAAGATATCAGAAACATCGCTGCAACCAGTGTAGAAGCCTTCAAGAGGAAACTGGACAAGTATCTTCATCGGGTGCCAGATCAACCAGGCTGTGATGGATATGTGGGACAGCGGGCCTCCAGCAGCAACAGCCTGGTTGACCAGGCAAGCACCAGACGAGCCTGGCCCATGGCCGTGCTCAGAGAGTAGATACTCTCGAAACTCTTCAAAGGTAAGGTAAAGGTAAGGAGGTTATTCTGTGGTCATCGCTCCCGCGGCCCGGCCCCACACCGGATCTCTCGGGGGGAGGATCTTATTAATGTTTTGTTCTGCTTAGTTCTATGTGGTTGTAAGGTAACTTGTGTGAATACTCTTCCTCCATCCAGTGCAGTTTACATTCTGGTGTGTGTATTCTGTGTCCTCCACTGACTTGTATTAACGTTGTTAGGCTATGTTTCTGTTTGTAGTTTCCATATCTCCCATTTCTTTCTTTCATTTGTTTATATATACTCTTGTGATGCGTGTTGTGATATACATTATCAGTTCCATACTCTCTGCCGAGGTTAATGTTAGTGTGTTGTATGTTGCAGGTAAGCCACCACACCTGTGTAGTGTTGCAGTTCAGCCACCACACCTGTGTAGTGTTGCAGTTACCACCACACCTGGGTTTCATAATGATGACCTGACCTGAGACACGCTGGCTGGGACCCTCTTCCTACCCCTTCTCTTCCACCTCTGCCTTCACAGGTCAGTCAACTCATGTTTGACCTGGCCATTTGCTTATACCCTGAGTGTGAGTGTCGCAACTCTGGCTGTAACTCGTCCTGTGCATGTAAAAGTTAGTATGCTATGTTGCTCCTGCCTGCCACCACATGTGTATGCTCCTCACCTGCTGCTCTCTCAGTGTCTCCTCCACCACACTCGTTACTAGCAGGTAACTAAATGCACCGAGAAATGTGTTTCTTCGTAAATTTGTTAATTTGCCAATAATTACAAAAAACAATATCTTTTGTGGTGTTTGGCGTAGTTACTGAATACACAGTAAACTTATCGACGAGTAATTCATTTGTTTACTCAGGTGAAGTTGATCTGAAAACGATTTCAGGGATCACCGCCCCCGCGGCCCGATCCCAGACCAGGCCTTCTGGTTGATGGCCTCATCAACCAGGCTGTTGGTGTTAACCGCACAGAGTCTAGTGTCAGCACCACAGCCACGCTGATCAGCAACTGAATTGAGGAATTTATCTGGGTCTCTCTTGAAGACAGCTTGGGAACTGTTGGTAATTCTCGTTATATGTAGGAAGAGGGTCGAAGAGTCTTCGTCTCTTCACACATAGTCATCTTATAGTTTACTCATGGCAACACTGCTTTTCATGGGGGGGGGGGTATTGTACACCGTCTGCTGATCTCTTGCTTTAGTTGGGAGTGATTAAATTGTTCAAATTTGGGACCAATATCTCCAGAATTTACTAGTTGTGAATTACCAGTTGTAAATTATGATGTATCTGTCTCCTACAGTCCATGGAGTACAGATTGAAGGACTTCAGGAGGATTTTGGGAACTTCAGGAGGATTTAGACAGACTCAATTCGTGGTCAGAAAAGTGGCAGATGCAGTTCAATGTAGATAAATGCAAGGTTCTGGAGCTCGGGAGTGTCCATAACTCAAGCACTTATAAGTTAAATAACGTAGAACTTAGCCATACAGATTGCGAGAAGGACTTGGGGGTGATGGTAAGCAGCAACCTTAAACCAAGACAGCAATGCCTAGCGTGCGTAATAAGGCAAACAGATTACTGGGATTTATATCAAGAAGTGTTAGTAACAGAAGTCCAGAGGTTATATTGCAGCTTTATACATCGTTAGTAAGGCCTCACCTAGATTACGCAGCTCAGTTCTGGTCTCCATATTACAGAATGGATATTAATTCGTTAGAAAACATTCAGCGTAGAATGACTAAATTAATACATAGCATTAGAAATCTTCCGTATGAAGAAAGATTGAAGACCCTAAAATTACATTCACTTGTATTAGAAATCTTCCCTATGACTGAGGGCCCTGAATCTGCACTCTCTAGAAAGGCGTAGAATTAGGGGGGATATGATTGAGGTGTATAAATGAAAAACTTCCCCAAGTGAAGGTAAGGGTACTACTTCCCCAAGTGAAGGTAAAGGTACTACTTCCCCTGCTAATAGAGGTAAGCGAATTCTTGTGGTAGGTGACTCACAGGTAAGATATATGGACCGTGTTTTCTGTAATAGGAATAAAAAGGTGAGAGAGAGGGTGTGCTTCCCTGGAGCTGGTGTTGGAGACATAGTCAACAGGTTGGATAATATCATGTCAGGTAATGGGAACAAGCCCATTATCTGTCTCAGTGCTGGTGGAAATGATATTGGGAAGGGTAGGAGAGAAGAGCTGCTAGATAAGTACAGGTCAGCTATAGAGCTAATTAAGTCCAAGGGAGGGGTCCCAATCATATGTAGCATCTTGCCTAGAAGGGGAGTAGGAAATGAATGGTTGTCTAGGGCAATTGGTGCAAATTGCTGGCTAGACAGATACTGCAGGAACTTGCAATCCCATTCATTGACAACTGGACAACTTTTATGGCAAACAAGATATGTATGCAAGGGATGGGGTACATTCTCTGGTACAGGGTGGAAGCACTTGCCAACTCGATCGAGAGGGCCATTGCTGACATGCCTAGGATTTTAAACTGATAGAAGATAGAGGTATGGGTGTGTGAGGAAACAGTCAGTTAGGAACACTAGGGCTGAAAACAGTAAGTGTATAAAAGAAATTCATCATAAAGTTACAAATAAATACAATGGATCAGGTCAGCAAACAAAGGGAGACAGCAGAGGGAAACAAGAGACTAGCTCCTTAAGGTTTACTATACTAATAGCAGGAG
>WNWK01008297.1:53171-85846 GCA_009830355.1 Cherax destructor | reverse complement strand
TGAATCCCTTCACAAAATATTACTCTGCTCATACTCCAACAGCTTGTCAAGTCCCAAAAACCATTCGTCACCATTCACTCCTATCTAACACGCTCACGCACGCTTGCTGGAAGTAAAAGCCCCTCGCCCAAAAAAAACTCCTTTACCCCCCTCCCTCCAACCTTTTTGGGGCTGACCCCTACCCCTCCTTCCTTCCCCTACAGGTTTAATAATAATAATAATAATAATAATATAATTTTATTTTAGCATGATACATGTTTGTACAAAGGAGTGTAACAATTGGGTGAACATGCCATAAGCTCCAGAATGATGATAAATTCCCACTATAGACAGCATACTCCACCAATATTCAAAAGTCTAAAACTACTCACCGTAAAGAACATTCACACCTATTCTTGTGCCTACTACATACATAGAACTCTACACTCTAATATAAACCCTCCGCTTAAAATTCTCCTCACCAACTTTAACAGGACCCATGACCATAACACAAGACACAGATCACTTTTTGATATACGTACCCCCGTGTCCATATCACCCTGTGTAAAAATTCTATGCACATAAAGGGCCCCAAAATCTGGAATTCATTACCAGTAAATATACTAAAATAACCTGGTCTGAACATCAATTTAAGACTTCTCAAAAACCACCTACTCACCTTAAACTAAATACTCATACTGTAAACTACTTTCAACAATGCTCAGTTTATTTTCCTATAATATAATTTCAATATTTACTATTAATGTAACCATCCTACAAAACACTTGTCACAATGTAATATCCTCAGATTGTAATTTGAGTAAATTTATTAACTGTTATAAGCTAATGTTTAACTAAAACAAACTCAATCAATTTCTCTAGTATTAAGTAGTCTATAAGCCATTACAGTGGACCCCCGAGTTTCGTAAAAACTTCACTCCTGAAGTCTGCTCAAGTGCCATTACCGAACGAATTTACTCCCTTAAGGAAAAATTTCACGTAGGTTAGTCTATTTCAGACCCCCAAAAATACACTTCCACAAGAACTTACAAAATTGTACTTACATAATTGCACGATTTCCGGGGTATTCGTTAACCGAGGGTCCACTGTAGTCTGCCCATAATGCCATGGCATGATAGTGGCTCTTTCCACTTCAGTTCATGATTGTAAATACAAAATCTCGATGTAAACTTGCAATGAAATAAAAATATTATTATTATTATTATTATTATTATTATTATTATTATATGCAGAGCATTTTGGGCAAACTTAAGACTAACTTCAGATTAATAAGGCAATAACAGTGCTGTAATTTGTACATATGGTCATTAAGCGAGTTAAAATGAGTACAAGAAAATTGAATATTCTATTAGTTTGCACTATACAGTGGACCCTCGGTTAACGAAATTAATCCGGTCCAGGAGCTATTACTTAATCTGAATCTTTCGTAATCTGAAACCTTATTTCCCATAAGAAATAATGTAAATACAATTAATTCGTTCCACAAAAAAATAATCACAAAAAAAAACAATAACATTTACTTAACTTTATTGAAGAGTTGCAGGCATCTGGAAGGTAGAGTTGCTGACAGGGGCAGGGTGTTAATGGTTGGAAGGGGAATCCCCCTCCGAAAGGACTTCAGGTAACAAGTCCCTCTCTAGGGTTACTTCCCTTCTTGGTCTTTTAATGCCACTAGGACCAGCTTGAGTCACTAGACCCCTGCCTGGTGAAGTAACTGTCCAGAGTCCTCTGTTTCTGGCGACTCTTCAACACTTTTCTGAAGTACAACATGGCTCTGTCAGTGAAGTGGTTGCACAGAAGGCTCATTTCAGCTTGCTCAGGGTGGTATCTTTCAACAAATGTCTGCAACTCATTCCACTTTGTACACATCTCCTTAAGCACTGAAGAAGGCACCTCCTTATCTCTCTCTCTCTCTCTCCTCCTGTGAAGCAATAACCTCAGCTGTGGTCTGTTGCTGTTCCAGATAAAGCTTTTGCAGCTCTTCAGTTGTTAGCTCTACCCTGTGCTCCTCCACCAACTCTTCCACATCCTCACCACTCACCTCCAACCCCAGGCTGTTCCCCAATTCCACAATATCTTCCACAACATGTTCCACAACAGGCACAGGGTCATCAGGGTCAGCCTCAAATCCTTCAAAATCCCTCTTTTGGACACAATCCGGCCACAGTGGTCTCCAAGCAGAGTTCAGAGTCCTGGAAGTCACTTCCTCCCAAGCCTTACCTATAAGGCCTATGCAATGCACGATATTGAGGTGTTCTTTCCAGAACTCTCTTAGGGTCAATTCAGAGTCATTGGTCATATTAAAGCACCTCTGAAACAGTGCTTTGGTGTACAGTTTCTTGAAGTTGGAAATGACCTGCTGGTCCATGGGCTGGATGAGAGGAGTGGTGTTAGGAGGCAAGAACTTCACTCTGATGAAATTTAAGTTGTCAGGCAACAACTCTTGCAAGTTGTGAGGATGAGCAGGAGCATTGTCCAGTACCAGGAGGCACTTGAGTGGCAATTTCTTTTCCAGGAGGTATTTCATCACACTAGGGCCAAACACTCCAGTCAACCATTCCTTGAAAATCTCTGTAGTGACCCATGCCTTGGTGTTAGCTTTCCAATGCACACACAATTTATTCTTGTCAACACTGTGTTTCCTGAAGGGTCTGGGATTTTCTGCGTGATACACCAGTAAAGGCTTCACTTTAAAATCCCCACTAGCATTAGAACAAAACAAGAGAGTTAGCCTGTCTTTCATAGGCTTGTGTCCTGGCTGTGCCTTTTCCTCCTGAGTAATGTAATAATATTGGTAGAATTACCGACAATATGTTAAGTAAAAGGACACAATTGCAACTAATGTGACATTTTATTGTGGCAACGTTTCGCTCTCCAGGAGCTTTCTCAAGCCGTTACAAGCGATAAATGGACATAGTTGGTATATATATACTGTCAAGGTGAGGTGAAAACACTAGTGGTGTTAGAAATAGTAGTGATATAAGTAGTATTAGTAGTAGTAGTAGTAGTAGTAGAAGTAATACAATAAGGTAGTACAATCAATATGCACGTGAGTAAAAGGTGATAAAACAAATACTTGGGTAGTATAACAATAGGTTAGACAAATATTTCAACCTCCAGCAGAAATATTTGTCTAACCTATTGTTATACTACCCAAGTATTTGTTTTATCACCTTTTACTCACGTGCATATTGATTGTACTACCTATTGTATTACTTCTACTACTACTACTACTACTAATACTACTTATATCACTACTATTTCTAACACCACTAGTGTTTTCACCTCACCTGACAGTATATATACCAACTATGTCCATTTATCGCTTGTAACGCTTGAGAAGCTCCTGGAGAGCGAAACGTTGCCACAATAAATGTCATTAGTTGCAATTGTGTCCTTTTACTTAACTCCTGAGTAATGTAGGTCCTGTTGGGCATTTTCTTCCAAAACAGGCCTGTTTCATCACAATTAAACACTTGTTGGGGGAGGAATTGTTCAGCCTCTACGAACCCCTTGAATTCCTGCACAAATTTTTCAGCTGCACGTTTGTCTGAGCTGGCTGCCTCACCATGCCTCACAACATTGTGTATGCCACTACGTTTCTTAAACTTCTCAAACCAGTCTTTGCTGGCTTTAAAATCACTCGCCTCACCACTGGTTCCAGGCATTGTCTTCACAAGATCTGCATGCAACTTCCTTGCCTTTTCACAAATTATCGCCATAGAAATACTATCACCCGCTAACTGTTTTTCATTGATCCACACCAACAACAACTTCTCAACCTCATCCACTGTTTTCGATCTTTGTTTCGTTAACAAATTAACCCCTTTTGCAACATTAGCTTCCTTGATCTCATTTCTCTGTGCCAGGATAGTGCCGATAGTAGATGGAGTTTTCTTGTACATCCTGGCAAGATCACTCAGATGTACACCACTCTCATATTTTTCTATGATTTCCTTCTTCAGTTCGATGGTGTTCCTCACTCTCTTTACCACAGGGGTGCCACTAGGAAGCTTCTTTGGACCCATGGTGACTTATATCAGTGACAATCACTAAACCACCAAAAAAGACACCAAATATATTGTGAATCTTTGAAAGAGCGCGCTAGGTAATGTTCTCTCAATGGTAAACAACGCTTCACTGGCATCCTGCGCTTGCGCGGAGCAAGCGGACACGTCTAATACCTTTCGCTAACCGATTACGAAAAAGGCTTTCGTTTTCCGAAGCTTTCTTTAACGGAACCTTTCGTTAACCGAGGGTCCACTGTATATATGACTTTGATAAGTTAGGTAGAGAAGAATTGCAGTTTTGATATATAAAAAATGTGGTACATGCATATTACAATTGAGCACAATTTAAAACAATGAAGTTGAAACAGTTTTAAGTATGAGGAAATGATTAAATAGTTGAGCAATCATCAAGCACAATTTACAATAATGAAATATTACAATTTAGCACAATTTATAACAATGAAATTTAAACAATTTTAAATTTGAAGTAAATGATCAAATAGTTGAGCAGTCATAAATTATTTAGGAGTTTTTTGAGTAATTAGCAGGTGTTAAGTACAGTAGGGCCCCACTTATACGGCAGGTTAGGTTCCCAGGCTACTGCCGGAAAGCAGTCATTGCCAGAAAGTAGAACGCCATTTGTTTCCACTTATAAATGCATATACAGTTGTACCTCGGTATACGTCCGCTTTGGAATAAGTCCAACTTGGTATACATCCTCTTTGGATGCAAAAATTTTTGCTTGGTATACAACCTTTGTTTGGAATATGACTCGCGTGCTAGAACTTGTATGGGTCAGAATGAGTCACGACACCGTGCATTACCATTGGTTTACCTACTTCATTAATCAAGGAAATCTTTGCCAAATGGATGGACGTCAAAAGCTTTGCAGAGACGTACCACCCCAACAAAGCCCAAACAAGCCGTAATAGCATTGTCTGGAATGACCAGACAGTGTCACATTTCCGAAACATCCTGAGGAGAAGGCAGAAGCAAAATTCTTTAGACAGATTTTTAGTAAAAGTCAAACCTGGTGAGGTTCAACCAGGTCCAAATAGGAAAAAAAAAAAAAAAACAGGAAAGAGAAGGGGGCTCTCCTCCCAAACAATAACATTTCCTTCTCCTCCCTCCTCAGCACTATCCTAGTAGGCACTCTACTTTTTCAGCAAAGTAAAGCGAGGTTAAATTTGCATTTATTTCATCTAATTCTTTTGTATTTATGCATGTTTTTAGTATTAAGCAGTTTAAATTACATATTTTAGTATTAAGCAGTGTTTAAATTATTTTATACAACCCCACACCATACATCAAAACTGCAATTCCAATAACAATAGGATTTTTTTCATGGGAATGGATTAATTGTTTTCCCTATACGCTTTCTTATGGGAAAATTCGTTTGGTACAAGTCCAAGGTCCTGGAACGGATTAAGGACATATACCGAGGTACACCACTGTAAATGCTAGATAACAAGTTTTCACTAACATAATACAGTGGTACCTCTACTTACGAGCTTAATTCGTTCCAGACGGCTATTCAAATGCCGATACCGAAGGAATTTGTTCCCATAAGAAATAATGAAAAATTAGGTTAATCCATTTCAGACCCCCAAAAATACACTTACAAAAGCACCTACAAAAATACACTTGAATAATTGTTTGAGTTGGGAGCTGCTCGTAAGTAGAGGTACCACTGTATTAAGTTAGCAATAGAACTAGGCATTAAAAATAATAAAAAGTAAAATGCACACACAGTACACTTATTACTTACCTTAAAATATTTGTAGTCTTAACCCTTTGACTGTCGGAGGGCCCATTCTGAAACTGTCATTCTATGTCGGAAAATTTTGGAAAAAAAAAAAAATTATTTTTTCATATGAAATGACAGAGAATCTTTTCCCGATTGTAATGACACCAAAAGTATGAAATTTGATTGAAAACGTACGGAATTACGCTCTCGCAAAGTTAGCGATGTCAGTGATATATACGCATCGGCGATTTCGCCGACTTTGAGCCCTATTTTAGGCCAATTCCATTGGGACAGTCGACCAAACTCATAGCTATTTCTTTAGAACTCCATTTGTTCTATCGATTGAGTACACGAAATCACCAATTTACCGATTTCAACTACCCAATAAAGTAGTCAGAAAATGGCAATTTCCCCAATTTCATGCAAAATAAAAAAGATGTCAATTTCAAAATAGGGTCCAGAATAAACAATGCAGACATCCCTAGCACTAAAATAAGATGTTATCTGTTCATTAGTCATGTCTTTAGGCCCTCTTACATTACTCTTGCTTTCTATTTTGATTTTTTATTCATACAAAAAATAGAAGATTTATTGTTATGCAGACTATTGCATTATTGTAAAAACTGTATAAATAATATCTGTGCACTTGTGAAAGAATATTACTCACCAGTTGATGTGTATTGGACGCATGGTGTGATTTGTTTACTTTTGAACATTGGCAAAAATCGAACATTTCCGCTATTTAGAGCTCAATTTCAAGATCGTTTACATCATGAAACTAATCAAAATCATCTCTATTCCTGTAATATGTTTCCCATTCTATCAAATGAGACCATGAAAAAGAGAATACAACCATAAATACTATACGAAAATACACCTCAAAGACGGCGTTTTAATTAAAAAAAAACGATCGGAGTTTTTTTTTCTCATTATGTACTGCTTGCTGCAGGATTTTTTTTATACTGCGCACACTGACCACACAGACCCATTCTCTCACATGTGGGCCTACCAGCTTTCTCCTGTTTGATATGAGGCCGCTAGAATTTAGGCGTATAAATACGTCCGAAACATTGGCTCGTAAGACGTATATATACATCCAAAACAGTCAAAGGGTTAATGTAGGGTGAGAGGTGAATAAACGAGAGAGAGAGAGAACTTACAAACGAACGAACTTACAAACGAACGGACTTGCCTACAAACGGACTTGCCTACGAACGGACGTGCCTACGGACGGACGTGCTCAGGACGTGACGGACGTACGACGGACGTGCTACGGACGGACGTGCCTACGGACGGACGGCACGACGGCGTGCTCTACGGACGGACGTCGACGCGTTACGACGGACGCGTGCCTACGACGGACGTGCTTACGGACGGACGTGCCACGGACGGACGTGCACGGCGTTTACGACGACGGTACGACGGACGCTACGGACGGACGTGCCTACGACGGACGTGCCTACGACGGACGGCTACGGACGGACGTGCCTACGGACGGACGTGCCTACGGACGGACGTGCCTACGGACGGACGTGCCTACGGACGGACGTGCCTACGGACGGACGTGCCTACGGACGGACGTGCCTACGGACGGACGTGCCTACGGACGGACGTGCCTACGGACGGACGTGCCTACGGACGGACGTGCCTACGGACGGACGTGCCTACGGACGGACGTGCCTACGGACGGACGTGCCAACGGACGTGCAAATGAAAGAGGAGAGAGATGTGGAGAATGTAAACAGACAAATGCATCTGGTTTTAGTTGATACATGTTCATCTACACCTAACATCTCATATTTATTAATTTATTCTACTGTGGGGTGTATTTATCATGTTTATATGTTACATATCGCGTTTATTATATAATTTTGAAAAAATATCAGATGGATTAATGAATATTTATATTAATGTAATATACAACATTTAATGCACCTCAAAGTGATTATTATTTTATCATTAAGAATATGGTATCCTCAAGACTAATAAGACACTCTAATAATAATACAACTCCTCACTTAATGATGGAGTTCCGTTCCTGAGACCACGTCGTTAAATGAATTCGTCTCTAAGTGAGGAGCATACTATAATGGTAGTGAGTTTGTGTCAACTATCTTTGATATTGTTTTAATGTCACCTTTGCACCATTTATAACATTTCTGGAATATTTTTAAATGTTTGTACAGTAATGTATACTATATATTGAAATAAACTTAATAGAGGAAATCAGCTCTAATATACATTATTTAGTTATGAATAGTGGTCAGGGAGCCCATCATAAGTCCGAGGCACCGGTAAACGAGTACATCACTAAGTGAGGAGAGTCTGTAATTATAATATCTTTATTTACTACATGTACAGTGCTCGTCATGGCATTATGCTGGGTGAGCGCCCCGGCATAATGCTGTGATGAAAATCAAAAGCCTACAATACAGGGGGGTCTTTTTTCGTCAGTGCATTCTGCTGGGTAGCACACTTAACAGTGACTTCTCATTGCTCACATGGCTGCCGTGGTGAGAGGAAGTGTTGCACTTTTGTCTCTCATCCGCCTCATATTTTGTCCAGTGCTCCCTTTGGTTTTGGGGCCATACATCTTTGATTATAGGTAAATGGAAGTCCTTAACACCTTGGCCCCTCCAAGAATACATCTGTTCCTACCTTAACTGTGCTAAAGAAGCAGTTTAGAATAACTGCTTCTTTATAACAGTTAAGGTACGAACAGATGTCTTCTTGGAGGGGCCAGGCTGAGGTTTGGCAGACGGTAACTCGACACTGCCACCATCCTTGAGACGCTGCACCCAGTTCCTCACTGAACGCTCACGCACACTAACATACTTCACTATTTCTTTCGTCTGGTGCCCAGCTTTGTGAAGCCCTATGATTTGAGTTATAGTTTCAGGTGTTAAAGACTTCCTTTTACTCATAATCATAGATGTATAGCCCCAAAACCAAAGGGAACACTGGACAAAAGATGAGGCGGATTAGAGACAAAAGTGCAACACTTCCTCTCACCACAGCGACCATATGAGCAATAAGAAGTCACTGAAGTGTGGCGGCAGGTCATGACGTCATGCTAATGGCTGCTACCCAGCAAAATGCACTGATGATAAAAGACCCCCCTGTATGGTAGGCCTTTGATTTTCATCATGGCATTATGCTGGGGCGCTCACCCGGCATAATGACGTGACAAGCACTGTACATGGTATACAAGCCTAGCTGACATCAATGACATACTGTACTACTACTATATAGAAAACCCCTTGTTATGCAGAGCATTTCGGGAAAATTAGGTCAGTTTTGTCCCAGGATGCGACCCACACCAGTCTACTAACACCCAGGTACCCATTTTACTGATGGGTGAACATAGACAACTGGTGTAAGGAAATATGTCCGATGTTTCCACCCCTTCGCCGGGATTCAAACCTGGACCCTCACTGTGTGAAGTGAGAGCTTTTGCCACCAGTCCATTTTAATGTATACCTGTATGCCAGCACAGTGTGTAAGTTTATTTAGGTACAGGTACACAAGTATAATTATCAGAGTAGTATATATAAAACATGAAATAACTTTAAAACACTTGAAATTTTGGAAAGTTTCCATGCATAATGGAGAGATGAGGTGCTCACGTAGAATGTAAACAAACCGGGTGGGTCACGGTGACCTTATTAAAAAGTCAGGTGGGAGGAGCCGTATAGAGTTTTGGTCATAATTTGAAATGTCCGTATGAGCGGAACGCCACAAGGCGAAGCACTGTGAAGCGGGGCCCTGCTGTATAGTGTTTGAATAATTTTGGGTGATGTGATTTCTAAGTAGGGCCTTAAATTGATTTGCAGGCAGGGGCCCTTTAGTGTGTTCTGGCAGTGAATTCCAGATCTTTGGGCCCTTTGTGCATAGCATTTTTGCAGAGGGAGAGATGGACACTAGGGATATCGAAGAGTGATTTGTGCCATGTGTTATGCCTGTGTGTTCTGTTGTAGTTATCAAGGAGGAGTTTGAGAGGAGGGTTAATGTTGGAGTATAATGTTCTGTGTATGTAGTAAGTACAATAATGAGTGTGGATGTTTTGCATATTAAACAAGCTAAGGCTCTTAAAAAGTGGTGTAGTATGCTGTCTAGTGCATGAGTTGGTAATCAATCGCACAGCAGGTTTTTGTTTGGTTATTAAAAGTTTAAGGTGATTTGCTGTGGTTGAGCCCCATGCACAAATATCATAGGTGAGGTAAGTGGTAAACACCAAGAAGAGCTGTTTGGGGTAAATAGTACTGTATCTTTGAAAGGATACCTACAGTTTTGGAGACTTGGATATTTGCTGTATGTGGGTCTGGATTTTGTTACTGCAGTCAAGGTGGAGACCTAGAAATTTACCCTCAGTGTGTCTTGAAATGGGTGAACCATTTATCAATATGTTTAGCTGTACATTTGAAGCTGTTTCCAAATAGCATGGAGTATGTTTTGTCTATTGATAGTAAGTTTGTTAGTAGTCATCCAAGTAGATATTTTTAGTTGTTTGTTATTTACAGTGTCTGTTAGAATAGTTGGGTTTGGGTGAGAGAAGACTTTAGTGTCCTCTGCAAATAAAACAGGTTTAAGGAGTTTAGATGCATTTGGGAGGTCATTGATGTAAATAAGAAAGACAAGTGGGCCAAGGAGACTACCCTGTGGGACTCCAACAAGAACAGGTTGTGTAGTGGAGTTAATGCCATTTGTGTATATGCTCTCCAAGTCATTCTACTTTGTTCCATTCTCTCTAAATGACCAAACAATCTCAACAGTTACTTTTAGTAACTCCACACCTCCTCCTAATTACCACACTACGAATTCTGTGCATAATATCTACACCACACATTGCCCTTAAGACACATCTCCACTGCCTCCAGCCGCCTCCTCGCTGCAGAATTTACAACCCATGCTTCACACCCATATAAGTGTTGGTACCACTATACAGTGGACCCCCGGTGTTCGTCCTGCTCAAAACAGGCCCTTTTATGTAAGATTATTTTTTTAAATGCTTTTATAAGTGTAGTTTTGGGGGTCTAAAAGGACTAGTCTATGTTACATTATTTCTTAAGGGAATAAATTCGGTTGGTAATGGCACTTGAACAGCATTCTGTTACGAAAAATGGACGAACACCGGGGGTCCACTGTACTCTCATACATTCCCTTCTTTGCCTCCGTGGATAACGTTTTTTGTCTCCACAGATATCTCGACGCACCACTCATCTTTTTTTCCTTTATCAATTCTATGATTAACCTCATCCTTCATAAACCCCTCCACTGACAAGTCAACTCTCAAGTATCTGAAAACATTCACTTCTTCCATACTCCCTCCTTCCAATGTGATATCCAAAAAAAAAGACATTTAAGCACCTTCAAACACCCGACACGAATATACAGGTATTCAAATGTAACTTTCACGCTAAGTGAAAATTATCAAGAGCGGTTTAGAACAAATTAATAAAATATCAACCTTTGTTTTTCCTGGAAAATGTCAGTTATCTAAATTGTTGGATACTCTCATTAAATTACTCTTATCTGTGTTCACTTTCAACTTTCTACCATTACACATGGCATGGGCTTGGTGTAATACCTGGGTGTAATGTGGGCATTAGTTTAGGCGTAGGTATTAGTATCCATGTTAGGCAAGACCTGGTGGACAAGAACATTTTAAGAATATTTTGGTGTTCAAGAGCTCTGCCAACACCAGTATTTATTTTTACCTTCTGTGTACAGCACTTACACTATTTGCTTTATTAAAAGTTTGTGTGTACTCACCTATGTGTGGTTGCAGTTATCAAGTCATAGCTCCTGGCCCCTGCTTCTTTGCTAGTCGCTACTAGGTCCACCCTGTTCCTGCTTTAAGAGACTTATCATACCTCCTCTTAAAGCTATGTATGGATTCTGCCTCCACTGCTTCACTCTTCAGATTTTCCCTTCCTGACAAACTCTAAGGCTGAATAAATACTTCCTAACATCCCTATGAGTAAAGTCAGAGGCAAGCTACAGAGAAAAACTGTTCCACCAGGTACAGTATTTGCTCCCATCATTTTCCTCATCCTCATATTTGACATAGACAGAAATGTAAGCTACAGCTCCGTGTTCTCCTTTGCTGATGATACCAGAATTTGCATGAGTGTCATCCATTGGTATTGCAAATCTCCAAGCAGACATTAACCAAGTCTTTAAATGGGCCCCAGAAAACAATATGAAGTTCAATGAAGACAAATTTCAATTACTCCACCATGGAATACTCAAGGAAATAATAAGTTCCAACCACACAGTGGAGTGAAAAACTAATGTGAAGGACCTGGGGATGATAATGTCAGAGAATTTTTTTTTTCAAAGATCACATCTGCTAGGAAAATGATAGGATGGATAATGAGAAACTTCAAAACTGGGGATGTCAAGCCAATGATTCTCTTCAATTCACTTGTTCTCTTTAGGCTGGAATATTGCTGTACACTAACAATCCCCTTCAAGGCAGGTGAAATTGCAGACCTGGAGAATATACAGAGAACTTTTACTGCACATATAAGTACAATAAAGCACCTAAATTACTGGGAATAGTTTAAGTTCCTTGACCTGTACGCCTTAGAATTCAGGCGAGGAAGTTGCACTATCATATACACTTGGAAAATCTTAAGAGGGACTAGTCACAAATTTACACAAGGAAATCACTCCCTGTGAAAGCAAAGGAGTTGGCAAGCAGTGAAACATCCCCACACCAGTGAAAAGCAGGGATGCCATGAGTATGCTAACAGACAACACAGTAAGTGTCAGGGACCCCAAGACTGTTCAGCTGGCTCCCAGCATACATAAAGGGAATTACCAGTAGACTCCTGGCTGTCTTCAAGGAGCTGGACAAGCAAATACAGTCAGTTCCCGATCAACTGGGCTGTGGTTTGTACATTATTTGCGTGCTGCCAGCAGTAACAGCCTGGTTGATCAGGCCCTGATCCACCACAAGGCCTGGTCATGGACTGGGCCGCAAGGACGTTAACCCCCAAAATACCCTCCAGGTATACTTGTCTTGAGTTTTTAACTTCCAGTTGTCCTTTTGCTCCTCTCTCCCATCTTTGAAACATTCTGGCCCGTCCACCTTGTCAATTCCTTTCAGTATTTTATGCATCGTGTCTGTGTTTAGGATTTGAAACTTATCTGAAGAGGCATTCTTCAGTTATTGCTTGGATTTCAGAGATCCCTAGTTTATTACTACAGTGGTACCCCGAGTTTCGGCCATAATTCATTCCAGAAGGCTGTTCGAGTGCTGTTACCGAACGAATTTGTTCCCATAAGGAATAATGTAAATTAGATTAGTCCATTTCAGACCCCCAAAAATACACTTACAAAAGCACTTACAATAACACACTTACATAATTGTTCGAGTTGGGAGCTGTATGAAACTCTGGGTACCACTGTATTAATAAATTGGAAAATTTGCATGTACAGTGTCTTAACATGTTGGGTATTATCCTGTCAGTAAGCTGCATCAAATGTTGAAGACATTCAGAGGCATAGCATACTGAAGTTATTTCATGGAAAACTATACTTTCACCATTTTAAAAATTGGCAAATTGGCACTATCACACTGTAGTAACACTGTTTTGTAACACTATAAAACAGTATTGGAAGGGTAAAGTCAGTCAGAAGATTTGAGGTTATCACACACAAACCAAAATTGGAAATGGTATATCAAATAATATACCAAAGGGCACTTACACATGCTAATAGTTGCATGAACATTTCCCTAGTTATAGTATATGTACCAGCTTGTAAATTTGCAGCCAGTTGGGCAATTCATTCACAGTTTATAAATATAAATTAAGAAAAAAAACATTCAAGCAACCACTTAAGGTACCTCTTTAGGGATTAATAAGCAGCAATGCCCAATCTTGTGCTGTTAAGAAATGCTGCAGCAAAAAATGCACACAAGGGTTAAAACCTGTGCTTATTTTTCTAATAAATTATATATATATTTTTTTTCAGATTGGCAGCAGCGGGGCACCCCCAGGTCGGCCACCTCCCCCGTACTACCCTAGTGCCCCACCTCCATATTGCCCTCCTAGCGTGCAACTTGCAGGGCCAGTGCCTGCTGGTGTGATTCCCTACTGTGCCCTGCCTTCTGGAGCACCTTACAGCTCTCCTCCACCAGCTTATCAAGAGGGATACCCAACAGGTCATCCACTTAGCTACCCTCCTTCTGGGCAAATCCCTGCTCCACCAGTGTGCCATGGGGGAAATGCACTATATCCAGATATTTCCCAGTTGCCACAACCAGAGGCGGGTAATGTACTGTTTATTGATGTCATTCACTACTATCCTCTATAACATAGCCTAAGTGTTTTTGCCCATGATTGGTTCTGAAGTGTCCTTCAGCAGGAATGCTAGCTAGTAAACTGTTTTAATACTTAGTATGAAGGCCTTCATCTGTAGACATGAAACATACAGCAGACTTCTTAGAGCCCCTACTTGATTATTCTGTCGCATATGAAGCCAGCTGCTTCATACACATCTACTCCTATCTAGACCTACCTACTTGCATGCCATCTCTCATCAAACCCAGATTTACTCGCCCCATTCAGGTAAATCCCTCGTGTGATCCTTTTCCTCTAGCAAGCCTAAGAACTCCATGTTAGTTACCTAACCTGATGGAGTTTATAGTTACTAGTAATGACCATATTTATTAAAACTGTTCTTGTGGGGTTAAAATTTCTCTTATGATTTTCAAACTGTGACATGGCACATTTAGTTTTAAAAGGCTGAAGTACAATTTCTTAGAGGCTATCTTGGATTTCTTTATAAAGCAGTTTGTTACAGAACCAACTAGAGGTAATAACCAATTTGATTTAGTTCTGACAAGCAAGGAGACCCTTGTAAATAATCTAGAGCTCAGTGAAAAACAGAAGTTTGATAATAAAGGTTGCAGATTTTTGCTTGGCAGATTATAATGGATTTTTGTGAACACTGACATAGAATGGGAATAACTTGACCACTGGTTATATTGAAGAAGATCTTGTACAGCCTCTCCTCACTTAGCGACGTACTCGTTTACCAACGACTCAGACTTACAACAGGCTCTCTGACCAGTATGCATATCTAAATAATGTATATTAGAGTGGGTTTTCTCTGTTCTGTTTATTACAATGTACAGTACACTACTGTATAAACATTTAAAAATATATTAAAATGTTATAAATGGTGCAAAGGTGACATTAAAACATCAAAGATGGCTGACACAAACCCACAATCATTATAGTACGCTCCTTGCTTAGCGACGAATTCGTTTACCGATGTGGTCTTTGGAATGGAACTCCGTCGTTAAGTGAGGAGAGGCTGTATATATCTATGAGGAGAACCCCACATGATATTTTTAAATACATACATATTGCAGAAGCTGCCCAAATGACATACCTGTTTATTTCCCACAAAAATATCAGATCAAAGATGTCCCAAATGGATGAGTTCAGAGCTAAACATCTCTCAAGGAAAGATTAGAGTTTATTTTCTTATCAGTAGAGGAGAGGCTCAATTTATGAACCAATATGTTCATGTTAAGAGATAAAAAAAACCAAAGTTCCAAGATTGAAATTAAAGTTGCAAGGTAATCCATCAAATCTGAGTTTTCTTCCCTCCTTTAGAACAAAGATTAAAGTTGGGTTTGCTTGAAATTGAGTGGATATCTTATTGATAAAGGTGCTCTGCTTGTAACACTCCTCTTTAGAAACTGCTTTGGAGCTGGGTTTTTGGTTGTCCTATATATAAGTATGCACAGTAGTAAGAATGAATGTTTTGCATGTTGAATAAATTTAAACTTTTGAAAGAGTGGGGAGGGGGGAAACATGTATTGTCTAGCACCTGCATTAGATGGCTTGCAGTATTAAATCCCAAGGCACAAATACCATAAGTGAGGTAAGACTAAATTAGAGAGTAGTGTAGATGTTGCTGGCTGCCAAGACCATAGGCAAATACCTGTGTGGAGTGAAGGGTAATGGGGTAGGGCATGGCACTACTGTCAAGCATGCAGAGATGATGCTGGTGCATGGTGAAGCTGGGGAATTTAACTCCTTCAGGGAAGCCTGGCAATCCTCACTCCTCAGCTTAAGTGTGTTGAGGGGGCTTTGCCTTTGCAGTGTATTGGCATTCCACAGGACATCTGGAATAAACTTGAAACCCATGTATTGAGGGTAAAATCCTGATCCAGTAGTTGGCAGGGTACGAGTCAAGCATATAGTCCCAGTTTAGCCAAAGTAACCTGGTGCATTAGGGCTCTGGTAAGGTGTGACGAATAAGGAGTTTGGCATCTCTTCTGAGTAAGTGACTTATTTTACATTGATGGGGTCAACTAGGGGGGCTGCCAGTCAGGGGCAGTTGACATAGACAGGGCAGTGGGAACGTTGACCCCTAGAACACCCTCCAGGTAATTATAGCTAATTCAGTTGTTACAAGATGTATTTTCAAATGATTTTATATTTTAGTTATTTCTAAGGAGGTGGTAGAAGCCAAGTAAAGGAAGCTAGGGTTAATGCCAGTTAGATAGCTACTGATGTTGGTGTGAGCCTCTGGGATGTTTGCAAGATTAGCTTCTACTGTAGAGAGGTTAAGCTTGTTCACTGCCTCAGTAATTGAAAGGGAGCATTTATTTGCTTTAGAGCTGGTTAGTTTGTTGGGGTCATAAATGTGTATGCATGTGTGTGCTTGCTTGCTTCCTTGCTTGCTCATTCTCACTTCTATGGTTGCAGGGGTTGTCACAGCTCCTGTGTGCATTGTGTACTGTGCAGGGGCATATCTATGGAAAATAGTGCCTATGGCAAGCACTGAAATTGCACTCCTGTCCAAACATCTGACATCTATCTATTAGATAACTTTACCATAAAATCAGCTCAAAAATACAAATCATGCTCGTTAATTTTTTAATTAACAAATTATGGCATTACATGAAAATTACAACTGCACATTCCTTGCTTTCACTGAGGCAGATTGGTCTATGGTGTACTCAAATTCAGTTTCTTCAGTTTCTTCTCTTTCTAAACTCAGCTGTGATGTAGTCAGGGTGCTGTGAGGTCTACCTAAGCAGCCACACCTGCCCTTCGTAAATAGCTGTCAGACACACCTCTCGACTTAAGTCTCAGGTCTTTTGTCTTTTGGACTAGCGTCAGGTTTCGGCGTCAGGTCAAAGCACATGGTGCACTCCTCATTGGCGGGATGCTTGGAGGACCATATAAGGCCGAGGAAACAACTAGAGAGGGTCATTCGGGCAGAGCTCTGGCCTGTGTGCAGAGCTCTGGGCACGAGATTCTAGCAGAGCGGCTGCCGGTGTGCAGAGCTCTGGGAGAGAGCTGCTGTAGAGTCGCTGGAGGAGACTGTTGGAGACACTGGGCAGAGTTCTGTTGGAGCAGGTCTTGGGACCTGTGGCTAGAAGTGTGACTAAGTTCCTGTGGTGAACTGTCCTCTGAACTATATTGTAAGTTATATTCTGTTTCGTCAGTTGATTGTATTCCCTGTCTCCCTGCTTATATGTACAATCCCCATTTATCTAGACCCAATAGTGTTCTCCTGTTCCCAAATATATTATTGTACAAGGACTTAAATAAACTGTGTTTGAATGGAGTAGTAATATTCACTATCCCCGTTATATTCATAGCCCCAGTATTATTCTTTATACTTTATATATTTTATTATTTATATTTCAAGTACTGAGAGGGTGAGTAGTGTTAGGTGGTAATGAGAGGTGATGGTATAGTCACCAGTGACCTCACATTACCTCCGCTACCTCTGCTCCTGTCAACCTCACCACTCCCTTCCTTTACTCCCATATTCCCCAACTATCCCTTAAATTTCCGTTACCCCCCACATGACACAGCAGATAAAGATCGCAGAATATGCCTTGACCCATGGAGGCTCTCAAATACGAAAGTATTAGTTTTAACTTAGTGAATGATTTCTCACAGCTGGCAATGAAAATTTCTATGGTTCATCTATAAATGCTCTCAACTTGTTAAGTATAAATTGTGGCATGTTTGCATGAGAAGCCAGACACGGGTATGCTATGATTGTGGACAGTGGAGTCAGAGTGCACCTTCTGTGGTCTCAGAGAGCTTCCAAATCCAGGGAAGCATTATGGAAGTTCTTGCTAGGATCCTGCAGCTTCTTTTGAATACAGTCAATGCGAATGAGTATTTTGTTCCAAAATCCTAGCAAATACAGAAAATCGTAACTCAACATGCGTTTATACGGCTGCCTTGTGTCACTTCTTGTTTCACTGATTTCTTTTTCATTGTCTATTATGTCCTGGAGAACTTGAAGTATCTTTTTAACCCTTTCAGTGTTTCGGTCATACTAGTACGGCTTACCCACCAGGGTTTTTGACCTACTAGTACGCCTAAATTCTAGCGCCCTCAAATCAAGTGGAAACAGGTTGGTAGGCCTAGATGTGAGAGAATGGGTCTGTGCGGTCAGTGTGCGCAGTATAAAAAAATCCTGCACCACAGTGCGTAACGAAGAAAAAAAACTCCGACTATGTTTTTGGTTTAAAACAGCGACTTTGCAGTCTATTTTCGTATGGTATTTATGGTTGTATTCTCGTTTTCTTGGTCTCATTCGATAGAATGGAAGATATATTACAGAAATAGAGATAATTTTGGTTGGTTTCACGATGACAAGTACCTTGAAACTGAGTGCAAAGTAGTGAAAATGTTCGATTTTTGCCGATATTCAAGAGTAAACAAATCACGCCATGCGTCCAATACACATCAACTGGCAAGTCTAATATTCTTGCACAAGTGTGCTGATATTATTTATACCGTTTTTACAATGATGCAGTAGTAGACATAACAGAAAATCTTCTATTTTTTGTGAGAAAAATTCAAAATGGAAAGCAAAAGTAATGTAAGAGGGGCCTGGAGACATGACTAATGAACAGATAAAATGTTATTTTAGTGACAGGAATGTCTGTCTCGTTTATTCTGGACCCTATTTTGAAATTGGCATCTTTTGAAATTTGTGTGAAATTGGCCAAATTGCAAATTTCTGACCACTTTATTGGGTAGTTGAAATCGGTAAATGGACGGTTTCTTGTACTCAATTGATAGAACAAATGGAATTCTAGCGAAATAACTATAATTTTAGTAGACTGAAACATTGGAATTGGCCGAAAATAGGGCTCAAAGTGAGCGAAATCGCCGATGAGTAAATATCTTTGATACCGCTAACTTTGCGAGAGCATAATTCCGTTAGCTTTCCATCAATTTTCATAATTTTGGTGTCATTATGATCGGGAAAAAAATGCTCTATAATTTCATTAGAAAAAAAAAAAAAAATTTTCCCCAAAAATTTGTGACCCTGAGAACGAGTTTGGGAGAGGGCCTCGCGACCCTGAAAGGGTTAAGGTACGTGTTGATGGGCTTCACTGCTTCTGTCCTTGCACTCCACCTGGTTTTGGACTCCGACTTAACAACCACAGGCATGGCGTTTTTTTTTTTTCCCCCCCCAGCGCTGTGTTGAACGAGAGAGAAAACAGAGCGCTTTGATAGTTACAAAAAAATGTGACATCAACCCACCAAGTTGAGTGAGTGATTGTTGCAATTCAAAAACACTGCTAGGTTGTTTTTCTCACTTATTCTTTGATAAACACCACTTTTGTGTCTGGCCATCACAGCAGCTTAGTCATAGTACAGTAACCAATAATCTTGTTGCTTCACCCAAGCTCTCAGCATCCTTCTGGCTTATCTGGATAAAACCAAGGAAGGACTCTCTAACACTGTTTTTCTCTCAAAATCAACTTCCACATACCTCACTACTTCTGACATCTGCACATGGTGTGCCTGATCAGGAGATGAGTCAAACATGAGACCAATAGTACTTGGCTTTACGAATGCTTTTCAGTCAGCTCTGGTGAACTGTGGATACCATCATGTGGATTAATTCGTTCTGGACACCTGGTAAAAGACAAGATGTGGATCCAGGATTAATTTCCACACAATAAGGTTTTCTTTCATGACAGGGTCAAAGATGGCCAGTAGTTTCAGTAAGCCAAGGAAATTTCCCACAGTGGAGTCATCGTCCATCTGAAGTAACTCCATGTTCTCGCAAAGCCAGGTTCTGAGCCGCAAAAAATTTTATGCAGTAAAGGATTCTTGTCACGATATCGTGCCACTTCTGCTTTTTCTTCTCAATCTGTGACTGAAGTTCTGCGTTAATAATTCTTGTCTTCAGCTGAATTTCTTTCCATTTCTTTCCACTGTGAAGCACTCCAGATGATTCTTAGTATTTTCATGAACACTTATCCTTTCAGGTGCTTTCCACTGGTTGAATAAACTTTCCTGCTCCAGTGAGGATTGATGGTCTGACTGGGAATAGAAAAGACAACAGATAAAAAATGCTGACTTTTTAGAAGGGAAATAGATCAGCCGTGAGCAAGTCACTTTCTCACCATGACCATTTCTCAGTTTCCTCTTGAACCAAGTTTTGTTCATTTAGTAGTTATTTGTTGGTAGGAAAGGCCCCTCACTGTTCTGGAAATACTTTGAACCCAGCTTTATTATTTCTATTCTCAGTGCGTCAGCCAGAATTGCTTTTCCAGTATCCTTGCCGAACTTCAGAAGTCCAATGTTAGGCTGTTCAATCACTTTTGGTATGATAGTTCAAGGCTGTTCAACACCATCCAGTTCTCTAGGTTAAGTGTTGTCTGGTTCAATCTCTTCAGGTAAAAATCTTGTCAATAAACTCATCACCACCACCGTCTTTCCCTCCTGTCATGTCCACTTTCTGGCAGTCACACTTTTAATCTTGTCATATTCTGATTTACTGTATCTGACTTGACTTCCTCCTCAGCTTGTGACACATTTGTACTTGATCCACCTTCGGATTCTAACGCACTTGTAGAAGGTGCAGTCGACTCCATGGAACGTGTCGAACAACTTGTTCTGGGCTTTTCAAAAAAGGACATGAACTTGTTCAACTTCTTCGCTTTCTCCACCTTCAACTTTTGTCTCTTCCGTCCTTCGGCTCACTTTCTTCTTCGTGAAGAAACGTTTCATGGTCTTCTTACACAATGCTCTGAAATAAGGAAATGGAACTTTTAATAACATTAAATTTCACAAATTTTGCACAAAATTCTAGATTACCTCCCTAGTTTGCATTGGAGAATGATCTTATTGCCAGTTGACACTGAACAGTGGTATGTGGTCATGTAGCTCCCAGTGCTGTATTTTTACCTAATAATTTATGTAAGTGGTTTAACAATCTAGCCATTCTAGTGCTTCTCACCCATGATAATCAAAGACAGATCATACATCTGAAGAAAATTCTTTTTATCACTATTAGAGTATGGCTTGTCTGACTAATAGAAACTGCTTGGCGGCACCCCCCTTCATGTGGTGCCTAGGGTATGCGCCATACCTTAGATACACCACTGGTACTGTGTATCATTGGGCATGTACTGTGAATATGAAATGACATTACCTCTGCAATTGGTGTTAAAATCATAAGTTAATCAGTGATTATCAGTAGAATGTAAATCTTTTAAAAACAATAAATAATTGTACATGGTAAAATGTTGAAAGTAAACTGTTTAAAGCCTCTGTGCCCTGCATCCTGGTATACACAGTATTGTCATGCAAAATACTTAAAATGATGCTATTTTTTTTTATAAAAGTAATCAGATAATTTGCTTTAGTTGTGTTAAAACATGTAATTTAAACCATTAGTTTGCTTTGATTTATACAGCAACTTCTTGTGGAATATGGTAGGTACAGTGGACCCTCGGTTAACGAATACCCCGGAAATCGTGCAATTATGTAAGTATAATTTTGTAAGTTCTTGTGGAAGTGTAGTTTTGGGGGTCTGAAATAGACTAACCTACATGACATTATTTCTTAAGGACGTAAATTCGTTCGGTAATGGCACTTGAGCAGGCTTCTGCAATGAATTTTTTTCGTTAACCGAGGGTCCACTGTATATTACTTTGTTAGACTGCTAATTACCTTACTTAATATTGCAGTGCCACTTGGGTTCACACATCGCAATGAAAGTAATTCTGGAGCTCCATTACAACCAGTGCTGAGCTCCCAACATTCAGTACACCTCCCACCTGCACCAGCAGCCCCAACTCCTGGAGCCCCTGCATTTATGGGCTCCCCAGGATCTGATCCCATACCATTAGGACAAGGACAGGTGACAATATTTACTACTATACATTCATGAAAATTATATTTTCAGTACTGTATATTGCTAATGATTTATATGAATACTGTATACAGTAGCTATTTACATAATTATTACTTGTGATTTATTTTAGATGTACTGTAATTCAGTTTAGAATCTTGTTCCATTGTCTCTTAGGCTTCAGTGGGGGCAGAAGATGTACTCCCAGGCTGTGTGATAGCATGGAGGGGAGGAGAGGGCCTCAAAGTGTTCTTTGTTCAGCAAGAAGGTCATGTTGTCTCTCCCCAGATACCTCTAATGTTAAATGTCTACAAGAAAATTGGTAAGGCTTCATGAGGTTCCAGACATTTGAGGTATGATTTTGATAATTAAATTAAGAGCAACTACAGGTGTAACATTTAGAGCAATTATTGATATGCGTAATCATTTATGTATTGTGCTTTGTAATATACTGTATCTTTAACTCGGTGGTTGAACATTCATCTTTAATCCGAAAGGGCCAGGGTTCAGTTTCTGGATATGACTCCTTAAACCTGTAACTTGTGTTAATCTAGCAGTAAATGAGTACATTATCTAGGTTACAAGATATTAATTTATTGTTTTGAGTTGCATTTTAGGGGTTGTAGCATAGTTTAGATAGGGCTGTGCCTTGAATTGACATAAACTAACAGCTCTTGGCCTGTAAAATTAACTGTAAAAACATTCCTTGAGCATCTATTACCTAAATAGTGATGCTTAAGCTGGTGATTATAGCACATGCAATGGTAATTTAGAACTTAAAATTCTCAGGTTTTTTCTGTTGTGTATTCATAGTACAATACAGTGGACCCCCCGGTTATCGTAATTAATCTGTTCCAGGTGTGACTAAAGCCGAATTTGACGATTTCAGAATTAATTTTCCCCAAAAGAAATAATGTAAATCCAATTACAGTGGTACCTCGAGTTTCAAACTTAATCCGTTCCAGGAGCTAGTTCTAAAGTCGAAACGTTCTAAAGTTGAAGCAATATTTCCCATAAGAAATAATGTAAATCCAATTAATCTGTTTCAGACCCTCAAAATACACACAAGAAATACATTTTTTAACCCTTATACGGTCCACACGTATATTTACGTTAGCTCGCCCAGTGCCCCGAATCTTTTTGAAAAAAAAAAAAAATTTTTTTTTATAGAAATAGAGCACTTTTTTTTTTAAGTGTTATAGGATAAAAAAAAAAGAACTTGGGTCAGTAGTTACCGAGATATGAGGCAGAGAAGTTGGCACTGGATGCTCACCTGACAGCAACAGAGTCCTGCCGCTTGCAGAATCGTTGCCGATATACCTTTTTTTTTTCACTTTTTTTTTATTATTTTATATAATTTTTATGTTCTAATCACAATTTATAGTAGTTCTTGCGATTTCATAGCCAATCTGTGTTCTGACACTAATATTAGGTACTGAAATTGTACTCAAATAATAATAATAATGATAGTGCATAAAAATAATAATAATAATGATAGTGAATAATGATAATAATACTAATCCCACTTTGACGGTTTTCTTCTTTTTCTTTTTAGTAAGCTATACAGGAAAAGGGGGTTACTAGCCCATTGTTCCCGGCATTTTAGTTGACTTTTACAACACGCATGGCTTATGGAGGAAAGATTCTTATTCCACTTCCACATGGATATGAAAGGAAAAACAGTAAGAACAAGAACTATTAAGATAAAATCAAAGAAAACTCAGATGAGTGTGTATACATAAACGTGTACATGTATGTACTCACCTAGTTGTGGTTGCAGGGGTCGATTCACAGCTCCTGGCCCCGTGACCTAAGTGTAAGTAGAAGTAGCAAGACGTACCTGAAATCTTGCATATTTATGAGACAGAAAAGACACCAGCAATCCTACCATCATGTAAAACAAATACAGGCTTTTGTTTTACTCACTTGGCAGGACGGTAGTACCTCCCTGGGTGGTTGCTGACTACCAACCTACTACCTGTGCCATGGGAGTTGTGTCATGGGAGTTGACAGTTACTTTTTGCTGATGATACTGTGCTTATGGGAGATTCTAAAGAAAAGTTGCAAAGGTTAGTGGACGTGTTTGGGAGGTGTGTGTAAAGGTAGAAAGTTGAAAGTGAACATAGATGAGAGTAAGGTGATGAGGGTATCAAACAATTTAAATAAAGAAAAATTGGATATCACATTGGAGAGAGGGATTATGGAAGAAGTAAATGTTTTCAGATATTTGGGAGTTGACGTGTCAGCGGATGGGTTTATGAAGGATGAGGTTAACCATAGAATTGATGAAGGAAAAAAGGTGAGTGGTGCATTGAGGTATCTGTGGAGACAAAAAACGTTATCCATGGAGGCAAAGAAGGGAATGTACGAAAGTATAATGGTACCAACACTTTTATATGGGTGTGAAGCATGGGTTGCAAATGCTGCAGCAAGGAGGAGGCTGGAGGCAGTGGAGATGTCCTGTCTAAGGGCAATGTGTGGTGTAAATATTATACAGAAAATTCGGAATGTGGAAATTAGGAGAAGGTGTGGAGTTACTAAAAGTATTTGTCAGAGGGCTGAAGAGGGGTTGTTGAGGTGGTTTGGTCATTTAGAGAGAATGGATCAAAGTAGAATGACTTGGAGAGCGTATAAATCTGTAGGGGAAGGAAGGCGGGGTAGGGGGTCGTCCTAGAAAAGGTTGGAGGGAGGGGGTAAAGGAGGTTTTGTGGGCGAGGGGCTTGGACTTCCAGCAAGCATGTGCGAGCATGTTAGATAGGAGTGAATGGAGACGAATGGTTTTTGGGACCTGACGAGCTGTTGGAGTGTGAGCAGGGTAACATTTTGTGAAGGGATTCAGGGAAACCAGTTAATTGATTTAGTTGGACTTGAGTCCTGGAAATGGGAAGTACAATGCCTGCATTTTAAAGGAGGGGCCTGGGATAGTGACAGCTGGGAGGGACTATTCTCAGCTGTCGTATCTGAGCACCTCTGCAAAGACAGTGATTATGTATGAGTGTGGTGAAAGTGTTGAATGATGATGAAAGTATTTTCTTTTTGGGTATTTTCTTTCTTTTTGGGTCACCCTGCCTTGGTGGGAGATGGCCGAATTGTTGAAAAAAAAAAAATAATAATAATAATAACAATAATAAAATTTCCTGTGAAGCATCGCTGCCTTATCTCATCTGATCTCCACTAATGATGACTGGTGACATTTCATGAAGGGTGAGCCGTAGTCTTATCTCTTCTTATCAGTCTAGTAATTAGATTGATGACATTTGACGAGTTTACACTGCTTCCCTTTATTTGTTACGCAAATCTGTGTGTCTGTCTTTCTGTCTGTCTGTGTCTGTCTTTGTCTGCCTGTGTGTCGTCTCCTTTCTGTCTGCTTGTCTCAGAGTAGCTCATGAACCAACTGGTATTACGCAGATCATAAGCACAGTATAACACTGTCTTGATTTTTTTAGTTATCCTAGGTAATTTACACTATGTATAATTGTATTTACGTATGTGTTCCTGTGAGATAGACAGACAGAAAGATACAGACAGACAGACAGAGATAGACAGCCAATGAGGTACCCAGCTGACCAGCCAGCTGCTGGCCAGCCAGGTGGCCAGGCAGCCAGCTGGCCTGCCAGCCTGCCGACATCACTTTCCACTTCAAAAAGGAGTGTTAATATGACATGACATCAGTGAATCCTTGGTGTTTGCCGCAGTGTTTGCTCTAGCACTCAATTTACCTGGCACATACAGAGTGTTAAGACCCATTCTATGCTCACCAGGCATCTCAGGCCAATCGCGCCGAATTTGGAGGCAGGAAAAATAAAACGTAAAAATACGTTTGGGGCATTAGGAGTACTAACGTATACGTATATACATTTGGACCGTTTAAGGGTTAAAGAATAACTATAGTTTTACACAACAAATATAAATACATATAGTACTTAAATGATTAATACAATAGATAAATAAACATTTAAAATCCCATTTACGTACCTTTATTGAAGAGACTTGTTGGCATCTGGAAGATAGGGAGGACAAAATGCTTCAATATGGCACTATCAGCTCCATGGCTTATTTATCTATCACAATTCATCTAATATGACATAAACAATATTAACCTTTTGGGGGTCGACAGACCCTCTTCCAAACTCGTTCTCAGGGTCGAAAATATTTTGGAAAAAAAAAATTTTTTCTTATGAAATGATAGAGAATCTTTTTCCGATCATAATGACATCAAAAGTATGAAATTTGATGGAAAACTTTCGGAATTTGCTCTCGTTACGTTATCGGTCTCAACGATATTTACGCATCGGTGATTTTGCCCACTTTGAGCCCTATTTTTGGCCAGTTCCAATGTTCCAGTCTACTAAAATCATAGCTATTTTGATAGAACTCCTTTTCTTCTATCGATTGAGTACAAGAAACCGCCCATTTACCAACTTCAATTACCCAAAAACGTGGTCAGAAATTGGCAATTTGGCCAAGTTCACACAAATTTCAAACGATGCCAATTTCAAAATGGGGTCCAGAATAAACAAGGCAGACATTCCCTGCACTAAAATAACATCTCTGTTCATTAGTCACGTCTCCAGGCCCCTCTTACATTACTTTTGCTTTCCATTTTGAATTTTTATTCTCACAAAAAATAAAAGATTTACTGTTTATGTATACAACTGCATCATTGTAAAAACGGTATAAATAATATCACCGCACTTGTGAAAGAATATTTGACTCACCAGTTGACGTGTATTTGACACACAGCGTGTTTGTTTACTCTTGAACATCGGCAAAAATCGAACATTTTCGCTACTGAGCTCAATTTCAAGATACTTGTCATCGTAAAATCAATCAAAATCATCTCTATTTCTGTAATATATCTTCCATTCTATCAAATGAGACCAAGAAAACGAGAATACATCAATAAATACCATACGAAAATAGACTGCAAAGTCGCTGTTTTAAACGAAAAATACAGTCGGAGTTTTTTTTCTCATTATGCAGTGTGTGCTGCAGGATTTTTTTTATTCTGCGCACACTGACCACACAGACCCATTCTTTCATATGTAGGCCTACCAACCGTTTCCCGCTTAATTTGAGGCCGCTAGAATTTACGTGTACTAGTACGGCACCGACTCTGGCGCGTAAAACTTACTAGTGCAGCACCGACCCCGAAAGGGTTAATAACATAGAAACATGATATATACAGTGGTACCTCGGTTTACGATGGTCCCCAAACTCGCCCTTTTATGTAAGTTTATTTTTTTAAATGCTTTTGTAAGTGTATTTTTGGGGGTCTAAAAGGACTAGTCTATTTTACATTATTCCTTATGGGGATAAATTCGTTTGGTAATGGCACTTGAACAGCATTCTGGAACGAAAAAATATCGTAAACCGAGGTACCACTGTACTCTAGAATGAATAAAATGTCATTACGTATGTGAGGACTGGTGGTAGTGTTATTGTTATTGGGTTTATAAAGCCCACTGACCATAAGGTGTACATATAGCAGAAGCCACCACCACTATTCACACTGAAACGATGTACGTAATTTATAAATAAGAAATATTTACACTTACTGTACCTTGGAGGAGATGCTGGCAGAGGTTTAGGGCAGTGTATGTTGTCAGTGGCCCTATATACCTATAACAACAACGAAGTTAGTTTCGTGTCGTCCTTTTTCTAACGCTTAATCGCTTAACTTGCTATACTGTTAATGCTACACTTTATCACTGGCTGGCACTATAGTTTTTATCGCCCATGGTTAATTATGTAGCAGTCACACTCAAACGACAAGCACAAAACACAATGAATTATATTGTGAAATGTTTGGATGATCGTGCAGGGTAATGTTCACTCAAGGATAAACGAAGCCAGACTGACTCACGACAGCTGCGCGGGGAGGCGCGCAGGCACAGGCAGGTGGACAGGTCTGGTACGGGGTCCGAAACACGGGGCACAGTGCAAAATTCGGGATAAAAATTTAGCTGAAAGAACGGTTCTAAACTCGAAAAGTACGATACTCAGGGCGTACGAAACTCGAGGTTCCACTGTAATCCATTCCAGACACCCAAAAGTATTAAAAAAAATTTTTTTTTTTACATGAAATATACATTTGCCTACACAGAAAACAATGAGACATGAAGAATAAAACAATAACATCATGACACTTACTTTTATTGAAGATTCTTCTTAGTGTATTGAAGACGGGAGAGGATGGAGAAATTACTGTTTGGAAGGGGAATCCCCTTCCATAAAGATTTAAGGTACAAAGTCCTTTTCTGGGGTTACTTCCCTTCTTTGTTTTTTAATGCCACTAGGACCAGCTTGAGTCACTGGACTCCTGTCGCTCAAAAAAAGTGTTCCAGAGAGGTCTGTTTCTGGTGTATGTTAGGAATTGTGGCAGCGGCAGGGAAGTGTGTTTGGAGACAGGACAAGATAGTCCTTCAATATGACACTAATATCAACTCTATGGCTTATTTATCTATCAAAATTCATCTAATATGACATAATAAACAATATTAATAACATAGAAACATGATATATACTCTAGAATGAATAAAATGTCATTACATATGTGACGAGTGGTGTTGTGTTTGTTGTTGGGTGTACTATAAGGGCCACTGAAAGATAAGCCTTATATAGTGGTGGTGATGGCGGCATCAGAGGCGGCGGTGTAGTCAGTTGTCCTATATACCTCCAACAACATTGGAGGAGTTAGTTTCGTGCTGTCCTTTTTCTATCAATTAATCGCTTAACTTACTTGCTACACTGTTAACCCTTTCAGGGTCCAAGGGGGTCTCCGAAACTCGTTCTCAGGGTCCAAGAATTTAAAAAAAAAAAAAAAAAAAAATTTTCTTATGAAATGATAGAGAATCTGTTTCTGGTCATAACGCCACAAAAATGATGAAGTTTTATCGAAAACTAACGGAATTATGCTTTCGCGAAGTTAGCGTTAGCCATGACACTTATGCATCGGCGATTTCGCCCACTTTGAGCCCTATTTTCGGCAAATTCCAATGTTTTCAGTCAACTAAAATTATAGCTATTTCGCTAGAACTCCATTTCTTCTATCGATTGAGTGCAAGAAACCACCTATTTACCAATTACAACTACCCAAAATAGTGGTCAGAAAATGGCAATTTGGCCAATTTCACACAAATTTCAAATGATGCCAATTTCAAAATAGGGTCTAGAATAAACAAGGCAGACATTCCTGGCACTGAAATAACGTCTTCTCTGTTCATTAGTCACGTTTCCAGGCCCCTCTTACATTTCTTTTGCATTTCATTTTGAATTTTTATTCTCACAAAAAAATAGAAGATTTACTGTTATGTATACAACTGCATCATTGTAAAAATGGTATAAATAATATTAGAGCACTTGTGCATGAATATTAGACTCGCCAGTTGATGTGCATTGGATGCATGGTTTGATTTGTTTACTCTTGAACATCGTCAAAAATCGAACATTTTCGCTATTTTGAGCTCAATTTCAAGGTACTTGTCATTGTCAAACCAATCAAAATCATCTCTATTTCTGTAATATATGTTCCAATCTATCAAATGAGACCAAGAAAACGGGAATACATCAATAAATACCATACGAAAATAGACTGCAAAGTCGCTGTTTTAAACCAAAAACACGGTCAGTTTTTTTTTCCTCATTATGCACTGTGTGGTGCAGGAATTTTTTTATACTGCACACACTGACTGCACAGACCCATTCTATCACATCAAAGGCCTAACAGCCTGTTTATGCTTGATTTGAGGGCGCTATAATTTAGGCGTAATAGTACATCAATAACCCCAGGGCGTAAGCCGTACTAGTACGTCAATAACCCTGAAAGGGTTAATGCTACACTTTATCGCTGGCTGGCGCTATAGCCTTTATCTACTCCTGCTCTTTTAGCTTTTTTTTTTTTTAACACGGCCATCTCCCACCGAGGCAGGGTGACCCAAAAAGAACGAAAATCCCCAAGAGAAAATACTTTCATCATTCAACACTTTCACCTCACTCACATATAATCAGTCTTTGCAGAGGCGCTAAGATACGACAGTTCAGAAAATCCCTCCAAACTGCCAATATCTCAATCCCCTCCTTTAAAGTGCAGGCATTGTACTTCCCATTTCCAGGACTCAAGTCCAACTAAATCAGTTAACTGGTTTCCCTGAATCTCTTCACAAAATATTACCCTGCTCACACTCCAACAGCTTGTCAGGTCCCAAAAACCATTCGTCTCTATTCACTCCTTTCTAACACGCTCACACGTGCTTGCTGGAAGTCAAAGCCCCTCGCCCACAAAACCTTGTAACATATCGTAGAATCACTGAAGAAGGCACATTCTCCCTTCTCTCTCAGCCCTTTACCAAAGGGCTGGCACTAGGAGCTTTCTTTGGGCCCATGGTGACTTATTTAGTAGTTGCAAGCACTAAAAACAATGGAATATTATGAAATGTATCATATGAATGTGTGGGGTGATGGTCACTCGCTGATAAACAATGCCAGACTGACTGTGTATGGTGTAGAATGGTGTATGGGGCCGCTCGGGTCTCTCGTTTGCATTCAGGACGAACGACTATTACCAAGCTAAATGACGATCACCAAGCCAATATTTTGACGAAAAGACGTTAGTTACTGAATATTACGAAATCCAACAACTACGATATCCGGGGTCCACTGTATATGCTGTTTCAAAAATTTTCAATCTGGGACAAGGCTCAGTCCTAATCACATCTTGCATTACTGAATTGTAGGCTTCTATTCATACTACTGAATAATGCAGTTACTGTAATGTATATGTTTCCATTATTATTATTTTAATTGTACGTACTATGATTCTACTTGTCTTGCTCAAATAGGCATTCAAGTAAAAGTTAATGGTAAATAAGATTCATGTCACATGCAATACACCTTCCACTTGAAGTTTTAGGTGACCTTTCTGCTTTGAACTTTTGTTAATTCATCTAATATCTTTTCTTTTTATTCTAGGTGGTACTCCATGTATAGATGACAGTAACTTAATGGGAATGGTAGAGGTACCTGGTTGCTGGCAACTTAAACTTACAGGCAAGACCACTTACGTTCTCCACACATCTGGGAATGTTTACGTCTTTCAAGACAAGACTACTGGTTCCAGTAAGCCCTTTTATTTTTACTTCAGAGTATTGGTGCCATGATTCTCCAGCTGTTCTATTTAAAAATATTCCTCAAGCATTTACATGCCAGCATAACTGAATGTCATATTTGGAACTACAGTGGACCCCTGGATTTCATCAATAATTCTTTCCAGAAGGCTGTTAGTGCTGTTACCGAACGAATGACTAGTACCTCATTACTAGACCACATCTGGACTAATACTATATCCCCTCTAAAATCAGGCATAATCACAGACAACACCACAGACCACTATCTGACCTTTCTCATAACTAACCTTGGTAAATTGCCCCTAGATATTGCAAAAGTTACCTTCAGACTACATAACGAGTCAGCTGTAAATAACTTTATAACAGCTATGATTAACATTGACTGGCATAATGAGTTAGAAACATATACAGATACTAATGAATGCATCAAGAATTTCCTTAACAAAACCCACCACCTCTATAACAAATATTGCCCTAAAAAAACTAAACAGATCACAGCTAAGAGACTTAACAATCCCTGGCTAACACCCAGCATTCTTAAATCCATTAACAAAAGGCACCAATATGAAAAACAATACAGAAGGGGTCTAATAACCAGAGAACAATCCAAACGCTACTCATCAATCCTTACCAGCCTGATAAGATGATCAAAAAAATTGTATTATGAGAACAGACTCCAGAACATAAAAGGTGATATGAAAAAGACCTGGAAGACCCTATCTGCAATTCTAGGAAATAATAAGATAGCGAAAAACAACACCATCAAATTATCAAGAGCAGATGAACCCCTACTCTCACCTACTGAGACAGCAAACAGACTTAATGTTTTCTTCTCCACCATAGGAAAGAATCTAGCGAGTAAAATCCCAAGCTCAAACACCCGTCCAACAGACTACCTCACATTACGCTACTTACAATACGCTATTCCTAGCTCCTACCAACCCAATTGAAGTCTCGCTCATAATCAAGACCCTTAAAAACAAGGCAAGAGACATAAACAGCTTACCAACTTTTATGTACAAAAAAGCTTCACAGGTACTGTCACCAATTATAGCAACGCTATTCAATAAATCCATTGAAGCCTCTACCTTTCCATCAATTCTCAAAATAGCTAGGGTCACCCCGATCCACAAAGGAGGTGATCAAACAGACCTGAATAATTATAGACCAATTTCTAATTTACCATTGCTTTCTAAAATCTTTGAAAAATTAATTCATAGACAAATCTATTCCTACCTCGTCTCACACAATGTACTCAACCCCTGTCAATTTGGATTCAGGACAAACAAGAGCACAAACGATGCTATTATGCACATGTTGGAGTTAATATATACCGCACTTGAAAAGAAAGAAGTCCCACTGGGAATCTTCATTTATCTACGCAAAGCTTTTGATACAGTCGACCATGATTTACTGCTCACAAAATTAGCACATTATGGTATAAGGGGCACCCACTCAACTACCTAAAGTCATACCTCACCAACAGAAGCCAATACGTGTACACAAATGGAGCGAACTCTTCCACACAACAAATTACAGTCGGAGTCCTCAAGGAAGTGTCCTGGGGCCACTCCTATTCCTCATTTACATAAATGACCTACCGAATGCATCACAACTACTCAAACCCATTTTATT